>MU623529.1:0-51488 GCA_025201765.1 Daldinia sp. FL1419 | reverse complement strand
CGCTTCACCCCACACCCAAAAACACCAACCCCCCATTCACAAAAAAAAAAAAAAAACACAACACCCCCCGGGGGGGGGGGGGCAGAAAGAAAAGAAAAGGGGCTATCTCACTCCGAATTCGTGCAACATCGTCGAGGCGACTAGAAAGGCCGCCGTCAACTTTTCGCTTTGACTAAACTGTGGCATCAACAACGGCCATATCAACTCGGCTGCTATCCAGATACATATCGACGCATCGGATCCTTCACCCATCATCTGAGTCATGCCGTATACGATACTTTTATGTTCCTTTACCCCGTCGACGGCGGATATCTCGTCTGATTCGTTCGGATCAATATACGCGCAATTAATTTGAAAGCGGAGGGTCTCCCCCAGAATCCTCCAAGCATTGTCGATCCAACTATATCCCGCTTTGTGCAATTCTAATATCTCGTCCCACGTATTATTCGAGTCCATGATGATTCCGTCCCAATTCCTGTACCCGACAAGATTGGGTATCGCATCGTGTCCTTGTGTCTGGTCCGCTGGGATCTTGTACCGAGTTCTCAAGTCCATTAACTCGGTTATTCCGTGATGGTTGCTATTAAGAAGCCGCGTGAGAAGTTGCAGCGGGGCTTGAAGTGCTGACCAGAGTGTGTCGTTCGTCGTCTAGTAAGCCGGCGCGATTTAGTACAGCTCTTCATCAACTTCACTCGACGAAAAGGGGTCAAGGAGTCAAGGGGTCAAGGGGTCGTGAGGAGGTGAGGAGGTGAGGAGGTGAGGAGGCAAAAAGGACAGGCTAACAAAAGAGACAACTCACAACATCCCATTCTTTCCTTTCGCCGTTGAGGTTGTACAAGTATCGTGGCTCCCATCTATCAGCCCCTCTAGCCGAGCTATCCAGCCACTTGTCTCGTCCAAGAAGGCTAAAAACAAATCGCGAAGCGGTTAGCTACCGTGATCAAAGTACGACATGGTAATCAAATCCCAACACACGCGAGTACTTACGGATGAAGATCGCCCGAAAGATCACAGGTTACGTCGTCGGACTGCGTGTAAACATTGTTGTTCACGAGCTCGTCGGTCGTCATACTGTTGAACATTGCCCGCTGGTAATCCTGATCGTCTAGAGCCTTAACAAAATATGTCTTATGAGCATCTAATATGTGTGGGTAGTTTTTTTCAAGATCATCCACGAACTCTTTCAGGGTGGTAGGGACCTCTGCCTGTAGACTCGTAGGTTGATATTTCTCGGACAGATATTTCGTCATCTTCACTCTTAGCTGATCCCCCGTCATCCTGTCTTGGGCATTCATCAGATTCTCCAAAGCGTCCTTGTCGACAAAACCTTCGGGGGGGACGGGCTTCCCTGAGCTAATCGCTGCAGCTCTTGTCTCCTGCGCAAGTTGTACCCTGGTTTCTGGCGGGAGTAGGTTGACCTGGTTGGCGTAATCCTCCCACGGGTCACGGGTCGCAGACAAGGTAGGGCTGAGGCGACTCCTACCGTTTAGGTTTCCAGGAAATATACCGAATCTCTTTGCCCATGGCGTAGGATTTCTAACGCTGTCCTCTGGTCGCAACGCCGGGTACAATTTGATGAAGGGATCCCTAGTGCCGATAGATTGGAATCCGCGGGTATACGATACGGTCAGATCCGGCCGAAAGTTGGGATGAGACCATTCGGGGATATACCATGTGTGCTCCCATGATCCGCTATTAGGAGGCTTCGGTACCTTTTTAGGGTTAATAACGTGGTCAGACGGCCGATCTGGGGTTGCGCCTGGCTTGTCGTCATCGTCGGGTGGATGAATGATGCCAGAACCATCTGCGAGAATATTCCCTTCCACCAATGCCTCAAAGAATGGCTCCCAGTCCCAGAAATATCCATCCGGTATTTTGGAACGGAAGCGATTAAGATATGCTTCGGCCGCAACCTTGGCCGTCTGCCCAGGTTGTAGTGGAGGGGGGTGGGCAGCCCTTGATTCTTTGACGATCTTTTCAAGCTCAGCTTGAGCTTGAGCATCTCCGCTGCTCATTATCGAATTAATATATAGAGAGCTTATCCTCTATGCTGTAACAGTCCAGGCGTCTTGTTCATACGGGCAATACCACTCTGAGTCTCTCCTCCTACTACAGTCGTTATCATTCTATGCCTTCCTTCTCCTGATCCCTCCGAATGTTTTCTCCGAATGTTTTCTCCAAATGTTTTCTCCGAACGTTTTCTTGCTTTCGCTGGCTTTCGCTTGCTTTTGTTGTCGGCGTATATTTTTCTAGTGTTATGAAATTCGAACGTCTAGATAAATCACATTATTCCTTCACATACCCATCTCTCTGTCTTTACCATCTACCAAATGCATACTTAGAAAGCCTTTGTAGTTGCGACATGTTCTCTGTTCTACCGTTCTCGGAAACTCACCCAGAGGTATGAACGCGACAAAGCTCGCGACAAAGGATTTCTCTCCTTAGCAACACTACCAATAGACCCGGATGCGACGTGGTAAAAATGCACATTGTTGGAAATTCCACTAGATCCAAAACAAGCGGCGCTCATCAATATCCACGAAAGAAGCCAATTGTCGATAGAGAAACCTGAACACTGCTCACCAGCCCCCCCCCCTTCTCTTCTCTTTTCTTTTCTTTTCTTTTCAAAGTAATAAAGCAAGTATCTCTTATTAGCATACCCAATCCATTTACCACACTGCTCATGCTTAGTATTAATTTACTCGTACCTACGCAATTATACCCTGCTCTTCAACATCTAAAACATCTCTGTAAATAGGTACCTACGAATAGAGAACAAATGACACATTAGTAGTTCCGGGCATTGAAGAGTACTTGAAACTCTGTATCAAGTCTATTCAGCGACCTGTTTATCTATCTATGGTATCCTCGCAGTCAAGAATTCGAAAGGCTAGCCTCTGGGCCTCCAATCCAGCGGTATCATGCCCTTCCTAGTTCATCCTGCTCGACCACGCGATGAAACGCCCGTGTTTAGATGCAATGGACATTGGGCAACTTCGGCGCGCAATAAACAGAGACAATGCCTAACCATGCAAATCCGAACTTTTCTGTTCATATCAAACAAAGGAAAAAAAAAAAAAAAAAGTGATCATATTCGTGAATCAGGGGTAAGTCGTAAGGATGCGTGTCGGTGGGGACGATGGCAAATCATTTAATCATCCTCATCTGAGAATACCTCTTCACCACGCTTTCGGCGGGCCATACGCTCTATATATGTGTTAGCCACTGCATTATATCTGAAGATTTTAGGAGAATGTCCAACTTACCCTTCTTCTTCTTTCTAGCCTCAGAGCTAGTCAACTTGGCCTTCTTCTTCGTCGTCACGATCTTATTACCCATGGCGTCGAACTTTTCCTCCTCATCATCATCGCCCGCCTTTAGCCTGGGGCCAGAACCTTGGCCTTGGACCCAGTTGTGACCTGAAGGTGTCATCTTACCGTCCATGACGGCCCACACTTCCTCAGTCAAGTCCTTAGTGAACTCGGCGCTGTGAGTAATGATAATGACACCACCCTCAAACTTCTTGAGGGCCTTGGATAGAGCACCTAGTGAGTCTCGGTCCAGATAGTTCGTAGGTTCGTCAAGAACAATCAAGTGAGGTCGCTGCCATGAACAAGCGGCGAGAACGACCTTGACACGCTGGCCACCGGAGAGACCACGCATACGAGAGTGGGAAACAAGTTCCGCATCGAGTCCGAAGTTAGCACAGTGAGACTCAATCTCCTTTCGAACTAGAGGTCGGAATTGACCGGAAGCAAGCGCTTCCCTCATATCGACCTCAGCAACCATCTTCTGGTGAGAACCGAGAAGTTCGGTTCGGGGAAGCCAGGCATTGTCAGCTGTCATCATAGGAACCCAGCGCTCGTTCTTCATGCCCACATTCTCTCCAAGTGCGAATGAACACTCATACTCATAGCTGTTCTTGAACTTTCTGCGGCTGTGGATGCCAATGATGCGTCGCTGCGAACCTTCAATCTTGAAGATCTTGTCCATTGCCTTCTCATCTTCTTCGGTGATGATCTTGTTGGCGCGGTCCATAGTCTCACGGTCCTCACCAGTCTGGAATCGCCATTGAATGTACTCCGAGGGAGTCTTGTCGAGATGGTTATCAATATGGGCGAAGGCATGCTGCTTAATGTAGGCAATACGGATGTTTTCGTGCTGGTAGATCTCACCGGCAGTTGGGATCAGCTCACCAGTTAGAACGTTAATAAGAGTAGACTTTCCAGCACCGTTGGGACCAATGACAGCAATACGGGAACCAAGGGAGCACTGAAAAGTGATGTCGGTAATCTGAGGTTTAGGTGTGCCGGGGTATTGGAAGCTCATCTTGCTGGCACGCAAAATAGCCTTGGCCTTAGTCTTGACACCCTCCAGGAAACCAGGTTCGGGGAAAGTGAACTCAATCTCGGATTCACCAAGTTCGTAGTATGACTTAGCATGGGGGTTCTTGCGAACAAACTCCTTCAGGTTACCCTTGTACTTCTTCAACTTGAATCGCTCGTAGTGAATGATGTACTGGGTGACATTATCCAAAAAGCTGCTGTCGTGAGACACGATGATAGACGTGCAAGGAGAGTTGATTAAGTAGTCCTCAAGCCATTTGACGTTTTTCACATCCAGATGGTTGGTAGGCTCGTCAAGCAGGAGGATATCAGGAGCTTCAAAGACAGCACGGCACAGGGCCAACTTCATCTTCCAACCACCAGATAGAGCAGTGATCTCACCCGATGTCATGGCTGGTGTAAAGCCAAACTCCTCGAGACGCTTCTCGACGTCTTCTCGGCTAGTGGTAACACCAGCCTCAGCCAGCTTTTTCATGGTCCAGTCAATCGTCGTCATTTCAGTATCGGCAGAATCTAAGTCGTGCTCGACAAAAACAGTCTTGACTTCACTCTGTTTGGGGAAGCCTTCAACCTGCTCGTTGTTGATAGCACGCATAAGAGTAGATTTACCAGATCCGTTAGGACCGCACAGACCGTAGCGGCGGCCACGCTTGAGACGGAGGTGGGTTTGGTTAAGGAGAATCTTGGCACCATAGGCAAGGGAGAAAGTACAGTTGCAGAGGTCCTCGCCCTCATCGTCATCTTCCTCTTCCTCGGCCTCATCTACAGCACCAGACGCGGCGCGTCTTCGGAGACTGTCGACAACCTTTTCAGCATCTACGTCGCCAACAATAACGGTAACAAAAGGCTTGACGGCAGCAGCCCAGGTGGAAGGCTCGGTTTCCTTCTCATCAACGAGCTGACCACCAATGGCGGAGATATACTCCAGCACAGGAGTCAGCTTCTCCGCTGTCTTGGCGTGCTTGCTAGGGATAACGGCTTGGAGGTGGGCTAAGACGGTGGCAACGTCTCCATCGTGGCGAACTTCGGGGATCTTGCCATCCTTGATGTCACCGACACGGATGAGGGTGTCAAGAGCCTGCTTGGTCTTCTCACGGGCCTCAGGATCGGCCAAGTTGTCATAGTTTTTCTGGAGACCAGGCATCATCTTAGGTAAGAAGGGAGCAACGATGCTAGGGTCGTCGACCAGTTTACACATGTTATCAACGATGACAGCAGCCTTTCGCTTGATGGCGGTATCTCGCTCAGCCAGACCACGGTCTAGCAGAGGAACCATCAGAGCAAGGGTAGGCTCTTGAACCTCTGTGACGAAGGTTGTAGCACCAAGCAAGTGAACAGTCTCAGGGACATTCTCAGGCTTGGCGATACACTTGATTAATTCGGGAATGAATCGCTCAATATCCTTGTTGACGATCAATTCGCAGATCTTCTCCATAGTCTTGTATGCACGCTCCTTGACTTCCTTCTTAGTATCCCACATAGACTCGGAGATAACAGGTATGAGCTCAGGAACTCGGTATGCCAGCTGTGCGGGGGCAGTTCGGACTAGGATATCAATGCACTCAAGGGCGGTGATCTTTTCAGGCCATTTTTGGGCCTCAAGGATAGACTTGACAATGACAGGCAAGATGGCCTTAACAGCGTTAGGATTGACGGCCTCGACGATGGCGGTGGTGGCGGCAATAGCAGCATTCTTGACACCAGTAATCTTGTCGCCAATGGCACCGAGAGTCAGAGGTAGGAGAAGAACCAAGTAAGGCTCAACGTTAGGGGCAATCTCAGAATGCTGAGCAATAGCTTGAATAGCATTGGCAGCCTTCTCGCGAGCCGTAGCATCTTTCTTGTTGGAAATTTGCTTCTTTAAGGCTTCGACAGTCCTACAAAAAGAATCCTATGTTAGTATAAAAAGATACTAAAAATCAAGGTAAAGACTACCAGTCGCAAACAAGGCAAATCTCTAAGGCCAGAGAACCTAAGGTTTTTTTTTTCCTTCCCCCTTCTTTCCAATTTCAACCATTGGACGTGATGTTGATTTCATCAGTGGGGGGAGGGGTCAGTGCAATGGGCATTTTTAGGCACGTGCATATAGTGGGGGAGGGGCCCAAAAATGATAGGAAACAAAAGAAGGGGAAAGGGAAGGAAGGAATCAGGTATATTCAAAAAGAAAAAAAGCAATGAAGCCAAATATGAGGTAAGGTAACAACAGGCGAAGGCAAGGCAGAAAAAAATGTAGCCACAAGTGAAAAATAGGTTTAGATACATGGGCTTGTGCGTGTGCGAATTATAATAGCGTTGAAATTTTTCTTACCTAGTGGGGGCTTCTTGATCTTCAATACGACCATTGATAAAAGAGGCCAGTGAGTGAGATGCATCCTTGATAGAAGCAGCATCTTTAGAAAGAGTAAGCTTCTGCATCAGGTCATCCAAGACCTTGATTGATTGAGCGTTTTCCTGAGCCGTAGACATTTTGATTATTTCTCTTCTTCGTTCGGGAAGATAAACGATTAGGGTTATGTCGGTGGAAAATAAAAGGTGTCGAGTTGATTTATTATTCCGGAGTCGTGAAGAATCTCTCGGTCGCAAATACGG
Organism: Daldinia sp. FL1419; assembly: GCA_025201765.1. Lineage (NCBI taxonomy): Eukaryota > Fungi > Ascomycota > Sordariomycetes > Xylariales > Hypoxylaceae > Daldinia > Daldinia sp. FL1419. Next base: position 44,553 of record MU623529.1, on the reverse strand, counting down.
CGATGCTGTGATGCGGTGATGCGATGGTAGGAATCGACGATGAAAGTCTAAGAGACACACCCAAGTCTAAAATAAGTGACCTTCTGGAGCCCGTAGAATTTCTGACAAGATGTGTTCAGAATCTACTCTATCGTGGCTCGTCTAACCCTGTCTAAGCCCAATAGGCAAAGAACTAAGATTCTCTTTTTTTTTTGGTCTCGATAAGAGGATAAACCTGGATCTGAGTCGGAGAGGCTCAGATGGTCAACTCTTCGAGAAAAGAGAGTAGTATCGAAAGAAAGAAAAAGAGAGATGTGTGGGATGAAAAAAAAAGAAAAGGGAGGATTTGGGAAAAAAAAATAAGTAGTGGAATGTGGGTTGGAAGAGAGGTGGTCGAGGTTTTATGTGTACCAAAACCTTCACTAAAAAATTTTGGCCTCCAAAATTTCTAAATTTTTTTTTCCCTTGCGAGGGGCAACATTGATAGGTGGGCTGCCGAGGGGCAGGGGACAAGATTGCAGGGGTCTATTAATACAGTCCCACAATCGATTAGTTTTATGGGGTCGATATCACCCCAACGTACTTGATGAGCCCAATGACTGTTGGAACGCCGCCATCTGCCATATAGGGATTGGCTGAACTAAGGTACGAGATTTAAAGGTACTGTTTACAACCTTCCAGGATGGTAAACCATAGCGGCCTCCACTGGCTCCAGTATGCCATGAAGTAGTTGTCAGGGTATTTTGTATGGGAAATCCCCTGATATATACTTATTGATCTCGAAAGTTCGATAATATTTTTCCTTGCACGAGCCACAATACCGTGATCATATAAGCCACTACGTATTTTCTCTATAAAAATGGTATATAAGTTACATGCGGGATTCTGAATGGGCCGGATGGGGCGGTGGAGGCCGCTATGGTTTACCATCCTGGAAGATTGTACACATTCTACATGCTCTCCTCGTACTGCAATAATAGGCCAGCATTAGTACTTGATATCACATGTATTCATAGCCCAGCACTTCACAACTTAATTGTTTTTATCGAGTAGGTCCACCTCAGACGAAAGAGCCAATAGTCGGACAGGTCAGGGTCAGCATGATTCACTCCTCTACATATAATACACATATATTTAGGTACGCAATAAGTAGGTACACGCATGCATCTATATGCAGGCACTTAATTTTTCAAGTTCTATGGCTTAAATAAATTCCCTTTAGACCCTAAAAGAAATGGGAAAAGCTAGCTGGAAAGGGACCTCCGAAAGCAGGGGCAATAAAGCAGGGACTTATACCTTAGGCTACATGTAGGTATGTTTAGATATGCACTATCAAATTATTGCACAATTGCCAAAGAGGTAGGTAATATCAAGTTACCCATGTATAAGGCGGTCAGACAACGAAGGCAAATTGAATCTTGTTCTCCGTCAAAGTGCAGGTCCAGCCTAGGTACATATGAAATAAGTACATGTCATCTTAGTATATAGTACGTAGTTACCTTATTTGGGTACATAGGTATATCTCTACGTAGTGTACCTAGGTATGTACTGTACTTATAAACATAGGTAGGTGCTGTTTTTGCTCACTGGCTGAATTAAAGACCAGGATATATTCCAAAAGTTTAGGTTAGAGAATATTTCCCCATACTAGGTACAGGTACCTACCTAGACTACATATGTACATGTACTAACTAACTACGTGTAGATAGTTATAAGTAGGTACCTAGTTACGACATGTCTACAAGTACAAATTCGGGGCCGGGGCTGATATCCCGTTGCTCCAGCCTATGAAGTCTTACGAATTCTAAATATATCTTAAATAACTAGAATTTGAATTATGTACAATTTTTGGCTTTACTTTCATATCCTTATTCGTAAATTTTCTCATTTAATAAATGTGTTGTTGCTTTTTACGTTATGTCATGTTATTATTCCTCAACTATCTATTACCCGGTTGAGTTTCGTCTTTTTGTTAGTGAAAGTAGATCTTAGTATCATCTTCCGGCAGAGGTTTTTTTTTTTTTTTTGGTCTCTTGATGTCTAGACCCTTATGGAAACGGAGGAGGATCCATCCAATTTAATGGAACGGCGTTCCCGACTTGGAACCCAAGGTAGCTGAGCTCTTTTTTTTTTTCTTTTTCCCTCACTATGCATTTCACAGCATCGTTACCATTTTTCAAATTATTCTCCAATACTGTTTATATTCTTAGATTAACTGATGGATTATTCCCCTATCTACATGTCCAAGTTTATACCTAGTAATACCCTCTCGTATCGACGGCGACTATCTTTCCGGACTCGGTAACTGTACCATTGATAGGAGCAGAAGCACCCCTGAAGTAGTAACATAAACAGTATCTCTGTCGATTGGAGTTTTACCAAAAGCGAGGGAGGTATCTCCTGCGACGGTGAGTTCGGTTAGCGAGCCCATAGCTACGGACTGACGGCCATCTTTCCCAATTGTAACTACAGTACTATTGAGATTTGTCGCAACCCATATGTTACCATGTCTGTCAAAGGTAAAGTCGTCCACGAACGAAACTCCTTCAACTGTAGCAACTTTGTCGACTTCGCCGCTTCGAACGGGATATCCCTTCTCATCGATGCGTGAGCGGTAAATAGAAAAGAGATCCGAGTTAGACCAATATACATACCCGTCTCCAACCTAGTTCCGAAAGAAAGTTAGAATCTGATTTATTTTCACTCTGGATATCATGTGGGATTTGGGGGACGCGAGCAGCCCAGGCCGGATATATTATTCTGGGAGAAGGGGGGAAGATATTTTCTTACTATTATTAACTGTCAGCTTCAAATAAGCGTCGAGAAGAAAAACCATATATTAAAACGGCATGCTGGTTTGTACATACCCTTTATGCCGTTGATGCCAAGCTGAATATCTGCCTCAGGGGTGGGCTCGGGCTCGGGGGCGTCAGGTATAACTGTATTCGCCGGTTGCGATATCAACCCGGAAGATAACACCAAGTCGGCTATCTGTCGCTAGAACGACAGACTCGTTACCTGGCATGGAGACGATGCCGTTCATCAAGCCTACTTCAAGAATGTGGACAATTCTGCGTGCGACAGCCGGCTGGTTTATACGGTCTAGCTAAAGTTCTCATAACGATGTTGTGTTCGGTACAGGCGTTGCGGCGCCCTGGATAAGTGCCGCCACAACGACGAACGTATCAGGACTCGTCTCCGAGATTCCCGTAGTGGCGTTGGCGCCTTCAAACGTGTGAACCAGTGACACTGTTGGAAAATCATCATATGGCTTTTTTTATGGTATAGACCGAGAACGATGGATGGAAAAATGTCCCGACAAGGTCGCCGTTACCCGCGTACGATAATATTTTCGATGAAAGCATCGGTTTGGTTCGTCCTGCCGATGGTCCTCGACGGTAAGGGAAGGGATGCGTGGCGAAGGCTTCCAATAGAGGTGCTTAGAGTAGGAACAATAAGCCCCATTAAATATGTGTTTTGGGGCCGTCTTCGTTAATGTAGGAAAGGTAAGGTATTTGGATGAAGTTAGAAACTGCTCTCTCCTGGGACTAGTTATTCCTTTGAATAAGACGAAACAAGTGGAAGAAAAGAGTGTAACTCATACACCGGACTGTGAGCAGCTTTAATACACATTTTTCCTGATTGCCAACCCTATTGTTAAGTCCGCCAGCCTGGTCTCGTTTTGTTGATCGTTGTCTTTGCCGGGATATGGTGATGGAGAACAGCTACATCGAAAAGAGTAAAATACAGTTAGTTCTCTTACGCTTACTTCTAAAACGATATAATTTTACAAAGGTCCTTCCCTTCAACCCTACGGCACGATAAGTTTAATAATGGGCTGTAATTCCTTTCACTCATCTCTAATTTCTAGGTTAGGTTAGTTGTTTAGACACCTACAAGTCCTCCTTGTAGGCAACCCGATCTATATCCTGGGGGCTCTCTTGGTATTCAACATGTCCCTGACAACATATAATATTCTCACCCAGAAAAGATGGTTTACTATAGGCCCCAGAATTACTACGTACCTCTTAACCTGGGAGGCTGTCTGTGCCGCTTAGCAATATATTAATACTAACCCCGTTAAATCCTGCGAGGCCCGCGACGTGTTGGATGATCGTATAAGCAGGCTTCTCACAAGTTGCGCAACGGTCAACGACTTATGACTTGCATCCAGTACTATTTCAGTGCGCCTTAAAGCTGCGACCAATGCGGAATTGAATTATTATAGGAAGTTACCATGGCTCCCTGGACTGCTCGTATGCTGCGCTACAAATAAATCTAACAACCCCTTCACCACTGACTGTGTTGAACCGGGTACCAAGGTCCCCCAGCAAAACGAAAGCTAAACCAACGAAAATTTATACGAGATGTGTTTTGGCTAATGCATCTATTCACTAGTAATTATAAAACAGTAGAGACTCAAGTTCTGATATTGTCGAACTGAATATAGTAGGATAGTCTAGGATAGTTTAGGATAGTTTAGGATAGTTTAGGATAATTTATGGCTCCGGAAAAATTCCATAATCGACGTACTAGCATTGAAAGCCGCCAAATTCTTTCCGTCGTTATCTTCATTCGCTTGGGTGGACGGCCAGGCATGTCCGATGTTGTCGCCGTCGTATACTAGAGTGACCAGGCCGCTACCGTAGCTCATGACAACGCCGTTCTCCGATTCGGCTATTGTTGAGTTGACTTCCGTCTGATATAAGTTGTCCCTTGCTGCCCACTGCTTGGCCCACGAACGAACAGCCGGTAAGCAGGCTCCCGACCGGAAGTCGCCGTAATACTTGATCGTCTTATCGTCGCCGCCGTGGAAAGCCATGATCGGGATGTTAGAACGGGCTGCGTCACAAGGCACATTCACCGTCTCCGGGTGGCAGTCTGCTTCCTTGTCAACCTCCTTGATGTAATACGCTCCTGAGACTGGAGCGAACGCTGCGATCCTCTTCGACGTGCCCGCATCACATGCGAGTCGACCAACGAAACCTCCACCTTGTGATTTTCCCGTCGCATATATGCGCTTTTCATCTACGCATAGGTCCTTACTCACGGCGTCGATCACATCGTTTGTGAACCCGATGTCATCCGATTTGCAGTCCGGTGCACCCTCCCACTCGGTGTGACCGGGTCGGCTAACCTTTCTAGATATTAGCTATAGACACTTCCTCGGTCAGCACGACGTAGTAGCTCACCTCTAAGCCCTGCATATAAACCACAATGTGATCCTTATTGAAAAATGGATCGGTCAACTTATCCAAATCGACTTGGTGCGAGATGTCCCTGTTGGCACCATGGTAGCTAAGAATAAGCGGCGTCGCTTTGCTGGAATCGTAGTTTGCAGGTAGCCAGACGCGATACTGGCGGTCTGTTGAAGTGGTAAAATTCTTGAAATCACCGGGCGTAATAGACGGCTTCTGGCCACAGCCGGCGGCCTGACCTCGTGCCGTACTGGCGAGGGAGACAAAAGCGAGAGAAGCAAGCGAGTAGAACATTGTGCTGTAAACTTGGTGGAAGACTGATCGAGAGACTTACTTTTCTCGCTAACTACGTGCTAACGTGAACTTTTATATGTAAGTACTCAAGAGGATAGCAAGGGTCTTACAGCTTTACGACGCCGCTTACCGTGTTGTTGTGGTACGTACGGTAGCATGCTCATTTCGCCGGATAGTCAACCTATCATCGTAGCCCGTCCCCCCCAATCATTCGGTTGCGAGGACGGCAAGCGGGTTTCGTTCGCAGGGGGCGCAGGGACTTCTCCAGTCAAGGTGGAACCGCCTTAGGACGAAATGAGATTTAGCTGATCAAGCGGCGGAGGAGAGAAGTTTCTATTTTGAAATGCTGAATGTGCACTATATACGGCGATCATATAACATACCTACCTAGGTAGGTGCGTAATCCTGGTTCGTTCCCGTATGTAAACGTTTCCGGCGTCTTCGGTGGTCTCAGCCACCACTGTTACATTCCAGCTATGCTCAGCTCACGTTCACTGGCAACTCCAAAGCGAAATTCGGCATTGGACTAGTTATTGAATATAGAAACCAGCACCTACGCACCTACTTACCTACTTCATAGGGGGTACGAGACTTGGCTACGGCGATGAAAACGACGGTAAATTATTACAATACGATTGATGACGCCATTGCGTATTTCATATATAGGTAGGTATATTATGTGTAGGTAGATTCATGTGGCACAGAATGCGCGAGTCAGAGTCCGTCTCATAAGTCTCAACGCCAGGTATCGTTTCGGATTGAGCACTTTGAGGTTAAACAAACCACCGAAATTTGCTCGATCCAAAAAACGAGGCCTTATAGAAGGCTCTAGAAAACAAAGAGAAGGCTTATTTTGACAGAGATGTGAATATACCTACGCAATCATGATCGCGTTTTCTTCGGGTAGCGTCTGCGTGCTCATAGTCGCCACCCTCCTGGTACCAGCTTTCCAGCAGCGCCAGAGTCTCATAATAGTTCTTTCCGGGTGGCCAAGCTTTTCCTTGAAGATTAGCCGCCGATTCCAAGTATTCTCTTGCTAGCTTGTGATAACCGCTAGTTATAGGGTCGTCCCCGAGAGATCGCGCTTTATTATATTTGGCCATGCAGTACTCGCCGACGAATTGGAGATAGTCGGAAGGTTTAGCAGAGAACCGGTTCTGTTCTAATACTTCTAACGCAACCTCCGGGAGCCTGTCGTCGTTCCAGTTGCACTGATTCCCAAAGATGAGAAGCAGATCTGCTCGCAAACTCGAAGGGTCTTGAACAGTGTCTAAATTCGGTAGAGTTGCTGTTGGTATCTTGTCGACTTCCCAGTGGTTCAGGCACAGATAATACCGGTGATACGTATCCCATATAGGACCAAGGTCCCAAGGCCTAAGTAGAGTGTAGTCGAACGGTTTACCATCGAAGGAGCTATTGAACCTACCCGAAGCCCACTGAAGGGCCCAGTCTAATACGTTGACATTATGTTCTAAGCCGTGTTGTTGTGAAAACTTGGCGAAAGATACCAGTACCCGATGCAGAGGTTGGTTCACCCCATCAATAGCGGCGGCGTACCTCGAGAGGTAGCTCCAAAGTTCCCTTATGATTTCTGCGTTCGGATACCTTTGAATCGCCATCATCATTTCGAAGAATGATAAAGAGGCAGACGTCTCGAGTATATGGTGTAAAAGAGCAAAGGCGCCCCGACAAAACCAGCCACCCTGCTGATTACGACCTTCTGAAAATAGCCAGCACCCGTGGGTCAATAGCTGGACGGAAAGGAGGGCATTGCTCGTATGATGAGCGTCGAGCTTCTTGAGGTAGTCGGTATCTATCGGGCGGGGCTTTACGAATTTCTGAGATGTCCATTGGAAGAACCTTTCCTTGATACACAGATCGCCGGGAGGGTCTAGGAGCCTCGGGATCGAGGGCGGTGTCCGACATCTCACCGTTGGCGGCAGGTCGCCCGAGTCCGCCACTTCAACAAGATCGAATGCATTGACCCCTCTTCTTCTCATATACGCCTCTACATTGATTAATTTACCGTTTCTACGGAAAGTACTTTCTTTGCCGATGGCCAGACGATGACGCTGTAAGTAAAGGAGATTTGCTACGTCAGCTTGGCGATTATTCTTGAAGAACTTCCATTGCGTGAGTTTCGTCTTGTACATCTTTTGGCTTTAAAGGCTGGCTTAGTTAATGAATAAAGAAACACAAGGGAAATTCTTAAGCTTACGATGCACGAAAGCCCCATCTGTCCTCCATTATCTCCATTACATCCTTGAGACGTTTATTCTCGTCCAGGTAAAGGCGGCCGATTTCTGCCTTGTGCGCTTCCCAAACTTCAGGGCTATGTGTTCGCTTACGATGGCCGCGACTAGAACCTGTTGTCGGTGTCGGCTTTGGCTTCACGGTCTGCACCTGTTGTGACTGTCCCAAATTGTCAGACGGCCCGGCGTCTCCGGGTATTATCACAAGCTTGCCGCTAACCGTTCCTAACGGTGTTGGCGTCGATTCTTGTCCATATTCGGTAGAGACCGAACCCGATCCCGTGGAATCGGGCGACAATTGGGGCTTCCGAGTCAAATGTACAAGATCGCGGCTCATCGCGTCGGACTTCTGTCCTTCCACCTCGGGTGGGCTCATGTGTTTCCAGCCAACGTCACAGACCTTCACCGTGTACCAATATCCGCGCGATTAAAATACAAGGAGCCCATGATCCCCAATAGAGGGAGTCGGGCTCGACGAATATAGATCTTAAATCTAAGTTTTTCCGTCGCACTACAGCAGATACGCGTTGGTGGGTACGGTATTGGGTATTGAGAAGTGGCTTGGAGACGAATACCCAGTAAAAATAATATGTAACCGTAGTTATATCTTACATGCATAGATAGGTACCTAGGCTACCTGGGGTAGGTAATGTAGAGGGGGGGGAGGGGGGGACGATTTACACGGGGCGAGGAGGGATAAGTAAGATTTTCGAGTGGGTTGCGGGCGCTTAACCTCTTCTTGCTATGGCTCTACCAGGTTACAGAGTAAGACTCTGCATAAGTTACTATGCAGCTATGTAGGGACCGTATAATACCCAGTTAAGGCCAAAACACAAGGGTTTCTTTAGGTGGCGTTTGTCGGACGAAGTATACGATAATACGGAAATATGGCATCATCTGCCTAACCTACTATACTACCCATAAACAAAGCTTCAGGAGTCCGAGTTCGACTGTCGATTGAAGTAACGAATACCTAACCATTCATGGACCCGAATGATTTATGGATAGCATCAATAATTTGTAATCTCAATAATGCAAGCAATCCCAAATCTAGGGTAGACTTATTTATCCTTGAGAGATCTACCCAATCACGAGGCTTTGTCATTTACGTATGCCGGTCATTATACAAGAGGGCACCCCTGCGGGGCACCACAATAGCCCGACTTTATGAGGAAGATAAGATAGGGGAAAAAAGATATGTATTTTCTCAAAATTCTCGAAGTGGGGATTTCCTCAAATCAGCCACCATCGTGGATGTACCTAATAAAAATGCTCTATTATGTGCACGGACGAACTTCCTCTTTGAGAAATCTTCATGGCCAACACAATATCCCTCCTAAAGTCGGGCACTAACTCCGAAACGCGTCTATGGGGGCCTACATCTACATATAGATACCACTTTACCAAAATCAAAATTATGAGGCGACTAAACCTAATTTAGGAAAGCGTAGTCTTCATTTTATCGGCCAATACTTCAAAATTAGTGATCAGTACTTGTATTTTGTATGGTTTAAATAAGTATATCCTTAATTATTATTTAATAAAACATATTTATTAATAAAATGGTAGCATATTTTTGAATGAGGTTTGAATATATTACGTACCTACCTAGGTAGTTATATCGTACATGAGGGCATTCGCACTTGTCCTACCCCCCCAAAACAAACAACAACCAAAACACAATTATACAAAGATATATTATACCGTTATTTGATGCTATTACGTATCTTGAATTACGGTATCTTAGATTAGCATTAAGTAAATAGGTACGTAAAAATGTATATGCCCTCACGTGCGAATACCCTCACGAATACCTTTCCAGCTCAAAACTTTGATTTTGGCAAAGTATCACATATGGGCCTCCGTAAACGATCCAATTTTTTGAGGGTCATTATTTTATTCCGTGTTCACATATACATATATATGCACATACTCATGTGTATAGGAAAGGAGAGAGGAACGAAGAGGAAAAAAAAGAGAGAGAGAGAGAGAGAGAATAAGTCAGACACACTACCACACGCATAGCTCTGTATGGAAAATGATACCGCGCTCTCCTTGTCATCACCAAGTTCTTGTGCTGATCCTACGCAACTACAACATGAGCAGCACTTCGCAGCGTACGTACGGACCTAAATATAGCATCAAAACAATCAGGCCGATTGGACTCTTGAATATCCATTCGGATGGTTCAAACGCTCCGTCGGCGTCCGAACGTAAACCAGACAACCCAGACAATAAATCGTACTACGCCTGGATCCGCTTATAAAATATGATCATTGCTATGCTTCAAACTTGAGAACCCGCTTTAGTCTACGAAGGGTTATAACTTATTTACGAAACGATGGCCACCCACTGGGGTACCCCCACCATTATTCTACGAACATAGGGGATTCGGCGCTTCTCAGTTGACTATACTGAACCCATTTCGGTCTTCCCATTTGCATCATCAACTATTTAAACTATATTCTGGAACCCCATTTCACTTAGAATATTACGCGAGTAACCATAAATAAAGACTGCCCAGAAAGGATGACCAAGATAGGCGCTCGCCTCTCAATGTATTCTCAGGTTTCAAGTAGTTGGGTATACTTTACTCTTCGTGTTATGCGTCGTTACTCGTAGGTTGAAGGACGCCAAGGTAACAAGATACACATAGTTATATATGTAGGTAGAATAGTCAGCCCCAAAGTATCTCATCTTGTTCCAATATGAATAGAACAATGGGGTTCGTTCCCATACGCCAAATTACACTCCTCAGCCGATATGCGCTCGGAAGATGGATGATATAATAACTAAGCCGCAGCCGCTCGTAGCTTAGCCAGTCTCTCCTTGGTACTCGCCGCGATATCTTCCTCGTTGTATATTCCTTTCACACTGGGGTGCTTGGATACGGCCTGTGCCCATTTGTAGAAGTTGGGCGCTTTGGCGGAGATATCGGTGAGTATGTGCGCAGGCAAAATACCATGCTTTGGTAGGGTGAAAAGGCGTATGATGAAGCTCCCCGTCAAAACCTATAGTGATTTAGTCCACGCCCTCCAGATAGTTAAGAGATGATATGGTCAAATAGGATGGTTACCTCAGCCTGCGTAAGCTTGTCGCTGCCGTTGAAGAATGGTGCGGCGTTGGCGAGGAGCGGCTCAACTTCCTTTACAAGCGCATCAACATACTCCTTGACAAAGCTCTCTACTTCATCTTCGGTCTTGGCGAATTGTGCCTTGTAAAAATTACCGTTCACCTTGGAAATAAAGGTATCGACGAAGAAAGCGATCCTGGCACGAAGCAAAGCTCCACCGGGAGCGTTCGAAGCCGGGAGAAGATGAGATGGGTGAGCATCGGCCAGAAAGTCAGAAATAATACCCGACTCGGTGAGGATCTCTCCATTATACTCGATCGACGGAACTAAACCCCGTGGATTAATCTTCAGGTACTCGGGAGTGCGGGGGGTGCTCAAGTCAATAATCTCTTCCTCGAACGGTAGTCCGAGCTCGGCAAGAGATATATGGGCGCGATGAGCCCCTGGTGAATCCGTTAGCTTCTTGTCTGCGAGGGCTGCGAGGGCTGCGAGCCTCGATAGAGGTATTCGTACATGGGCATCGATGGTTTGTGTACAACTTAATCTTTGGTGTCGCCATTTCCGCGAGGTTTGTTAGTCGAATAGACCACAGTTTGAGGGTATCAAGATAGTCAAGATCCGCTACGGTACTGAAGAGAGCAAGAATACCTCACTGGCCTCGGAGTTTATTGAACCACGTAGGAAATCCGACATCACACGTTCAACTTATACTCACGGAATTACGTCCACGATGCTAAGTAAGGATGGATTTCTAATGATGGTTCGTACCGGCTGCTTACCAATATGCGGGGTTCTATTGCGCTTAACCCGTCGCGATCACCCAATAACGGAATAAGGAGGCACGCACGGAGAGAATTGCGCAATCCATCTCCAAGAATGTCTCAGCTCAAGAAATATTTTAGATATTCCAAGCAGAGTTTCACGACGGCTTGATATTTGGAGTGTTTGATGACGATTCGAGTTAAAAGCAATATCCCGTCGGATGAAAAAATAAAAAATAAAAATAAAATAAAATTTTGAAGCTATTCACTTGACCAGACCCACGTCCCAGGCTCCTTCAACGATCACTTACTACACACATATGTCATAAACGTTGAGAGGTATTCGGAGACTAGTTAACTATTGTAATTTGTTTATACTTGCCTAACCTAGTACAAGATCTGTATGTACAAGTTTGATATGACGTACGCCTGACCTCATGGAAATTTATGGATTCTGAAGACGTCAATGACGTCAAACATATTGCTACCGACAGCTTAAATAGCAAGCTTACTTACCTAGTACAATAATAAGTTTACTCATCGCCTACATTTCTTTATTTCTTTATTCCTTACATATGTTCATATTCACAACCAATTAGACAATTAATCGAAATCAAGAAAAGAAAAGAAAAAGAAAAAAAGAAAGAAAACTCGAATACCATCGCCACTACTTCTCAAATTAAATCCAACTGAATTGCTACTCTATACTTTCGACGCAGCTTCGTCACACACAGCTTTGATCCAATATGCCCCGAGACGGAAGCGGTCGAGCTCACAACGCTCAGGACATTACGCCTGAGACCGACCACGACATCATCCACGGTGCTGGCAACGAGCCTAGCGTAGGTCCAAGCCCACATATATCCCAATACCTAATATATACTTTCTGCTAATAGCATTCATACTAGAACCATGTTGCACGAGCAGACAAGACAGCAGAGCTGCCGGAACACGAGGATGGCGCGGGATTGAAGGGCTTAAATGCTAGCGGTGGTTCAAGTCAGGGTCTGACGCATGGTCCGGAAAGCGGACAGGGAGGACGGGGAAGCACAAACTAATACGATGATTGCGTTTCGTTCATGTTACCGTTATGATTATTCTTCGAATGGGAGAAGTACTTATTTCAACGGATAAAAGTAAATAAAGAGAAAAATAACCCTCCCCCCCCAAACAGCGCAAAGCTTCTTTCGTACGAGTTACATTAACAACGTGTTTTTGCTGGCGCCATCGGGAAGCTTTGACCGCAGTATCAACCCCGGATAAGCACGTCTGTCGACTCCATTATTCCAGTTCGGTTGGTACGGCAGTTGATTAATCGTAACGTAGAGATATCCGTCCCAGCCCACATTGGCGCTGTCTGGCCAGACAATGCGAGGATCTCTGACATACGGGACCGTTAATTGGGTCGTATAGCTACAGACATGCTCAGCTTTTTTCGTCCTGGTTATTTGAACGCTCGATTTGAGTACGCATACTTATAAACAAATATCGCATTATGCTCCGGCATTAACATATATACGTTGCCGAGGCTATCCCCTGTGAACCCGTTGGCATTTCCACCCCTTTGGCCCAAGTTTTTAACGTTGTCCAAGGCTTTTTTGTTGGCAAGTGGATCACTATTTGCGTTTGCCCGCAGATACCGGGTCTCTATCGAGTATAAGTAGTCCGTAGTCAGTGCAGAATAGTACATGACCTGCTAACTGTTAGCCATAAATAAGATCCCTAGGCCGTATACTCTATCACCTCTCCGTGTTGATCCAGCTCGGCCCCGTCGAGGCCCTCTTCTTGAAACCCGAGCGGATGCCCCTGCTGACGTAGATAAAATGGAATCCCATTGTAGCTGGGAACATCTTCGGATATAACTTGGGTGCTGGGATGCTGGTTCAACTGCCTCCAGCTCTCCCCTGTTGACAGGTCGATCATGATGAACCCCGTCCTCCCTTCGTTGCTGCTGTCTACAACGTAGGCGATGCCACCTCCGGATTCGGTTACATTGGACCGAAGGTCGAACCGCAGGTCGTTCATATAACTATCTGGGTAATGCACCGTTGGGGGTAAGGTGTATGTCTTGCTAATGCTATTTGTGGTTAAGTTTATGGCTACCAGCTTTGGGCCACCCGGTGCAGCGTATGGCATACTGATCTTCTCATCTTGGGTGATGGTTGGGCGACCGGTATCGAGGACCCAGAGTGTATCGTCGGGGGTCACGTATAGCGCTTGAACACTGATAAAGTGGCCCTCATCGTTGCTCCCAAATGAGATGCCGTTGCTAACATTAGCAAGTCCTTGAGGAGGCGTATTTAGCTCCAAACTGGGGTATGCTACCTCGGCCGTCTCATTAACGACCTCGCCCAGAGTGTACGTATACTCTCCTCGCGTGTAGCAGGTAAAAACTCGGCCCTCCTTCGATACAGCGAGCCCAATCGGCCATTGATCGTAGAAATAATGGTATTCCTCTAGTGGCGGTCCGTATGTCCCCGTATCGATGCGAACGTTTCGCGTTCCAGATGTCCTAAACGTACTATTAAGTGTTACTAAGAGGTTGGCTTGGGCGAATGCATGGCTAAGAAGGCCAGTTACAATAGGTAAGGTTAACTTCATAGCACAACTTTGCAATATTACTTCAGCTAGGTAAATAAAATGGTACGCGGGACCGCAGGAATTATGGTTATGATTCGGCGGAGCAGAGGGATTGGAATAATATGGGAGGATGTATGTACATAGCGAAACTTCGGGTTCCCAGGAGCACGAATACGAGACGGCGTCAACCGAACTACCAGATACTTTGGAATGGACTATACACTCGCACGTTCTCGAGCATGCATGACGCTACGATATCCACCAATGTAGTTGTGATGTCATGCGGGGAATTTATAAATAAACCCGAGTGTGACGTTGAGTCTATTATACATTGTCATGTTGAGGGGACGGTCGTAGTGGTGTTGTTGAGTATTACTGATATGCTATTGAGACCATTAATCTTTAGTATGACTTCGCGTTGGAATACATACTGTTTATGTAGCTTGAGGGTCGTCCGATCCTATTATTAGTTATTAGCACAAGGAATAATAGTATCTACCTAGGTAAACACCGCTCCAAAAAAAAAAAAAAAAAAAAAAAGCTTTGGAACGGCCCCTTATTCGCATCAGAGGGTTGTCGTAAGGCCCCCTTTTAACATATTTTTGACATATTTACCAAGGGAAGCGCGAAGGCTATATTCAGGTGAGTTCTAAATTAATAATAGATAACATATTCTTCATTGTGAGTTGAGTCTGGTAACAACATATTAAGTACCGCCATGGCCTAGAAAAACCGAAAAAGTAATATGAAACCGCCGTGTCAAGCTCAGATCTACTACGACTATAACTATATATATGAATACGTGACCTTAGCGTATAATAGACTTTCAGCACAGAACGTCTAGTCGCGGCGGGAATGTGAAGCCTTTGTAACTAGGACTCTGTATAGCCAAATACTTCGCTGGGTCCTTTTCTCGACTCTTCGCACGTTTATAGGATAGTTACCCTAATAAACCTTACTATATTCCACGTCTCATACCTTATCGACCTGATCTATCAGAAGTCTCCCACGCCATTATAAATATTTCTCCCCTTCAGGAATATGTATACGCCACGTAGCATATTTCCCTATCTGAGTTTGATATATTGTCATCACGTCAGTTACTCATTCCAGCAGCCTTATTCGACCCGTTGTAATAGGAACAAACTGCAGTCCACCTACATATTATAGGATGGAGTCTTCATCGTTGGCACGGAGGGCCGCCAGGCGCGTACGGAAAATTTTCTGCCGCCTACGATCAGGATGTTATTCACCAAAGGGGAAATCTAAGGAGTCGTCTTACCAGGAGGGAAATACAGCGGAGGGAACAAGTGAGTTGGACGAAATGCCTAGTTCGTCCCCAAGATCGATACCTACTATACCACCGCTATCTTTACTAGACAACAGTGCGCAACGGCTGAGCCTACTAGACGAATGCCGTATGTCGCTCGGCTGCCAAATCTCCCCAGCGCCGTCCTTAGGGAGCGACAAACCAGCAGAAACAAATGTATTGGAGGAACGAGCGAAGACGCTGCGGGCACTCGAACAACCGAGAGGATTTCTGGGGACTGTAGGTCCTTCAAAACCCGAGTCTCGTAATGAGACGTGGAGATATGGACAGTCATTCCTATCGGGCTCAGGCCCTGGTATTGAGCCTAAGCAACTTGAGGATTTTCGGCGCTACTTCGAGGAAGAGCTCGATCCTGACCTATCTCTTTGTGTAGAAGTGTGGTCAGACTTGACCAAATTTTTACTAGACAAAGCTTCCGTGGACGATAAGCTCGACCGTCTATTAGATCAATTGGCCTCTGAAACTATATCTTTTGAGGATATGTTCCCGTATATGGCCTGAGAGATTGGTCATCCATCTTTAAACGAGGGAATGGTTACTCAAGGTTCAAGGTGTACCGGGGCGGGCGAGGCGATGGGACAGGAAGGTGAGATATGGAATGGAGACGGCATAAGGTCCGGTTATAAGAATCCTGCGATAAAGGACCCGAACTCACGAGAATCACTAGAAGCCAACCGGCGCATATCTACTGGACAGCAATGTCCCGCCATGCCAGCTCGAACAACTCTGAAGGCATACCAGCCAACCCAGGCGTAGATTAATTTGAGTACGGAGTCTAATGACGCCAATATCGATATCGACGAGAGGGCATCGTGCTCGAGGCCGTTGCCGTTCCTACGAGCATTAAACCTATCACGATGAAATTTTTTACCTGTACAACAATCCGTGGAAATCAAAAGCCGGGACGGCACTATCGACTTGAATTGTTGCTTGGATATTAGTATTTGGGAAAGGCTGGGTTTTATTAATATCGTCATAGGTATTCAGGAGGTCTGTCTAGGTACAGGAAGCTAGGTGGGATCTTGATTGGCACGTTGATCCTACCTACAATTTGAGCTACGAATAAGGGGTGGCTATATTTCTTATATTCCATCGTCATTACTACAGTCGATAGACTCGAATGCGTTGTATCAGTCTAGAATTTAGAATCTAGAGAAATCCACCTAGGACTACTTACCTATTACTTCCTAAACATCGGTAGCGACTTGACGAGGCTCATGTATGTGTGTGTGTGTGTGTGTGTGTGTGTGTGTGTATGTATGTATGTATGTATAGGCATGTATGTATGTGTAGGCATGTATGTATGTGTAGGCATGTATATAGTTGCACGTAAATCACAACCGGTGCGTGGAATCCATACGTAGGTAGGTAGGTATATGTGTATATATTTTGTCCATACTTACCGAGTATACAAGATAATCCCAATGCCCGCCTAGCTTACCTCCTACTTAGGAAATCGATCGACATATCTAGCGCATTTTTGATGAGAGGAGCAACCTCAGAGCTTGGGTTGATACTCAACGAATTGTAATAATATGTGTAATGGTGTGTCGACTGGGATGCCTCGTGCGTCGGTGGCTGACTACATGCCTCTAGGTGGCCGGCGGGAGATACGCGGTTCCCGTAAGTACCCCATGTGCAGCATTTTAACGCCATTTCTGACCTCGCGGGTGCGGTTATCGTGCAGCTCGGTGAGCGTCGTGATTGGGTCGGTGACCCCTTTTCCCGCCTAGTACGACACAAAGCCCCTCGCAATCCCCTCGCAATCCCCTCGCAATCCCGCAGGTTCGGCGCCTCGTGTATATCAACGACTCCTCACGAATTAAGATATTCAAACAAGATCAAGATATTCAACGAGGTAGAAGGCGTTTTAAAACAGCGCGTGTCTACGTTTGCTTATTCTAATACAAAGGCAATCGTAATACGAGACATCCTAGGTTACCAGACAACTTACCTGACAACTTACCTGACAACTTACCTGACAACTAAATAGAAAGGAGGGGGGAAAGGGGGATTTGGATTAAAGCTACAACTTCCGAATGCCCCAATGATCACAAACTCCATCTCCATAACTTCATCCTCGAAAAAAGTGTCATCACACAAATATCGCAAATATCCAACATTGGATAGAAAGTTAAACAACGCCGGCCAGTATGGCTATCCCTCGGGAACGAGTCTTGGCTCTGCATCAAGCTTACGAAACGCTCGTCTTGTACCTTGGGTTTCACAACGACGAAAAGCATTTCGTACGACAGATCTTAGACGGTGACTTCATTGGCCCCTTTTTTGCGGAATACCGACGGGATTATCTTGAAGCCCAAGCCGAACTCGAAGACATAGACTGCGATGAATTATTCCGGTGGTGCGCGTCAGGGAATGCCTTCACACAACATAAGTATGTAAGCTCCAAAGCCCCGAATAAGGGAGGCTGGACATCACTCGAGCATGCAACTCGGTTTCTGGTTCGCGTTCTTCGACATAGTTGGGAGAATCATGGCGAATGGACACATGGAAGATTCGATCCGGATAATGACCAAGACCTAGAGGGTGATAGGGAGTTTCATGAGATCTGGGCCATCCTACGATACTTACAGATGGAATGGGAAGCTGCTAATATCGACGAGTGGGAAGGGGGTAATTTAAGCGAGACTCTCTCCAACATGTTGTCCAGTAGATTATAAATCGGGAGCGAGTTCAACATCGTATTTAAACCCATTCTCTCTGTAACACCAAATCTACAATCTATATTTATCGTACCTAAAGAGATCGAGGCATTATCATTACTTGAGTATCGTCATATTCGTCTAGGTACGTCCTCATTCGCGGGACTCATGAAGCCAATAAAGAGGTAAAGAACAATAGCCCGAAAATCTCAACTAAACATCTTCTGAGGTTGTGTCCCCCCTTTGCCGCTCCTTTTCGGCAGAAATCTCTCTGATACTATTATTGGACGATGACTCGACGTTGTCAGAGTAGTGGCCTATTTTACTGCTC
The DNA here is from genome assembly GCA_025201765.1 of Daldinia sp. FL1419. Taxonomy (NCBI): domain Eukaryota; kingdom Fungi; phylum Ascomycota; class Sordariomycetes; order Xylariales; family Hypoxylaceae; genus Daldinia; species Daldinia sp. FL1419. The sequence continues at coordinate 26,092 of MU623529.1, read as the reverse complement.
CCATTCGGAACGTAGAATCTTTTATCAATCCTATTCAGGGTCAAGACGCATAAAATTAGAACCTCCGTTGCAAAATCGAAAACATAGAATGGCGCTTTTCCATGATACCAGGCAGGGTGGTCAAGTGGTCGTCGGGGCGACCACGCAGTCCCCGACTTGAAGCCCTGGTTCAACATACATAGGCAAGCCGTTACAAGGACAAGAGCAGCCTTGGTATTCATCTTGCCATCTCCAAATGATTCTTCTTTGGGGGAACGAGGTAGCAAGTACGCGACGGCTGTCAGAAAGACCGGCAAGGTAGTAATGATGAGGAGATATGTGGCCGCCGTCAACTGAACGTCCCGACAGGCCTGTACAGTATATTGATCCAAGCTATACATAGATAGCACAACGGATGTGATGACCATTATGAGAGCGCATACGATGCTGGCGTAGAAGACCTTGTATGCAATGCGAAGTGCTGGGTGCCAACCAATATGTGGTTGTTTCGCTCGTAGAATTCGCTGGGCAAATATAAGGTTGAGAATATAGACAATGAGAATACCAGCGTTGACGAAGATATTAGCTGCCATGGCGAGGCGAACATTGGTTTGCCGATTCGCCCATACTATCCGTAAGGTCAGGGTGACTATTCGGGCCATACAGAAACCGAACAAAGCAACAGAAGGGATAAATTTATGAGATCCCCTATTATTCATCTGAAATATCGTCATATTAGTAGCCGCGAAAGCGATATATATGGTAATAAATACGGCGCAGATAGGGATATCGGGTATAATCGAAGGGACACCGCCGACGGACGCGGCGGTTGGCGCGTACGGAGGACCTGGAGGACGCTGCTGTTCTCCCAGCGACATGGTCGTATTATTATAGCAGCGATATTGGATGTATAAATTTAAATATCGGTAACAATTATAACAATTATACGTGACTGTTATTTGAACTCGAGTAACAGAGTAACACAGAATATAAGTTAGATTAGGTTAAAGGATAAAATGTGTAGGATGCAGAATGCAGTGCTGCAAGGTGCAAGGTGCAAGGTGCAAGGTGTTAGTGTCAGCGTTAGATTTGATAAAGATTTAATAAATATTTGATAGATTTGACAAGGGGAAGAGAGAGTTAAGGTGGACGGGTATATGCAGATATATTATGCAGGCGTGCCGAGGAGGGATGGAGGAAGAAGATGTCGGGGGAGGTTTAAGAAACTTTTAAGAAACGTTTGGTGCTTAAACATTTGTCGAAGTTTGGACCCTTGGTTCTTGGTTCTTGGTTCTTGGTTTCCCAGCCGTTGCCTGTTACCTCTCTTGCCTCTTCAACGTTGCTCGTTTCAGTATTCTTGCTATCTGCTGCATCTAAGAGTTGGTGCGAAACTCAATATTTAAATCAAAACTCTGTTTTATATACTACTATGTACCTCTAGGTACGTACAAAGCTCTGCATATAGGTACACATATGTAAGAGGTAGATGAGGTAATTCATGTAGTCCTCGGTATATGTAGTCTTCGGTATACCTACCTTGTATTCATTCGTGTAGTTCTCGGATCGGATACAATAACTTGCATTTGAACCACTATTTTGCAAACTCGCATCGCCGTTTCACGTCCCCTTCGGAATATCGCTATGCGTTATGCATCTTCGCGATCCCGAAAACAACGAGAATGGAGTAAAATCAGGGCACAAGATCTAATCATAGCTTGTTCTAGAAAGCTACTAAGGTCCCTAGTCGCTTAAGACCATCCCTGTTACGGATCGGATCCGGTGGATTCGCGCATAGGTACTGCTGGAGCATACCTAAGTCCCCAGTCCCGGCGTGTCGGCGCTGACAAAATTCCTAAACAAGTAGATTACGTCGAAATCGACCAATGACACCCCCGCTGCCCCTCGTCACTAGACCTAGCTAGACCCGAAGAAGATCGCATTAGACGGATTAAGCACCTCCACCTAAGAGCATTCTAACGCACCTAGATGAAGCGGGCGGCGATTGGGGAACACCGACGACCGATACCCCTTAGTTAACTAAAGCAATCGAACTTTGGTAGAGCTTTATCAGAGCTTCATCAGCAACTAACTATACCCGAATTTTCATTTCGATTTCATCTTATTTTGTTATCTTCATTGTAATAACAAAGTGACAAAGCACCCGAGGCTTCCAACGCCTCGGGCTCGAGTCCGGGTTTCACGAATAGGTATCCGTAACAGCGAGAAAACAGGAACCCAAAACCATTGTTGTATTTAACAGCAATGACGACATTTTATTATTCCGATGCTACTAACAGTATAATTTTTGTAGCGTCAACAGATAAATATGATTAATAATTAAGTAGTATTCTAAAAAGAGATAAAAGAAGGAAAGAAAAAGGAGGAAAAGCTAACTACCCAAAACGAGCGTAGTTCCATACCCGGAACATGAAAAAAATAAAAGCATCCAACAAATACGAGACTCCAAACTCCATCGTATTACTCGTATTACTCGTATTACTCGTGTCGTTCGCGGGTCTACAAGTCTACAGATTCGTAGCACCTACAATATAACGACAAATATGTATCGTGAGCAGCATCTTGAACCAGGATAGGGATACCTTAAGAGGTACTTACAAGGACCATCCGCAATTTCTCGCGTTCTTGTCCTTCTTTCTTCGGAGATATCTTGATCGAAAATTCGACGGCCAAAGCTCTGCAGCCTTTTCAAACTCCTTCTCAACATCTGCCCCGGTTCCGGTAGATAGAAGAACTCGGTGCTCACCGCTACAGCACGGATGTATGTTCTCGCTGTTGTTGTCCACGATGGAGTTGCATTTTCTGCAAAGAGAATTAAGCTGTTCTTCCTGCATATTTTCACAACATTTCGGGTACGTGACACGATGGCTGTATATCTTTGCATCCATAGCCTTTCGAGCTTCCGGACAGAAAGTTAGCCACTCATATCTTCCTAGAGTCTTCGTTTTACAACTCCCGCCTCGCTCCGAGCAATACTTGTATTCACTGCCACTTGAGCTTAGACATCCACAAGGGAATCTAGTGACGGCAAAGTAGCACATCTTGATGTACTGCTAATTAGTGAGTTGTATCGATATTATAGGATAGGCACTGTATATTCTGTATTGGACGCACAACTCGCCTTGTCCGTTCACCTCCGTTCGTTCGCTCGAAATGATACAAAAGGCTTGTGGGAAGATGCTTTGATCTGAGGAAAAGAAAAATGTGAAAGCGTCCAAGCCACTTTAATATCTAATCCATATAAGACATCTAGTTGTTTTCTTTGCCTGAACCGCGTATGTGTTGTCTATCCGGTTCAATGATGAAGCGAACAATCTCCTTTTCCAAGGAACAGACCGATGAACGGAATGTGAGACTGGAATATAAATATATTGGTTAATTACCTCTCCAGTGTTTTCCAACAGTCTCGCCGTAATGAAAATTCGGTCTAGATCCGGTAAGATTTGATATTTACAGATTGCCTCCTAGGTGGCCTCTAGCCGACTGTTCTTCTACGGACATGATAGGTCATTTTGGTTATACGATCAGCACAAGCAGCTAGATTGCGACTCGCGAGTATTAAGTATTAACCCCCCCCAAAAAGAAACAATATCTTAACATCTTAAGAGGGTAATCACTACTCTACAGCTTCTTTTTTCGAGAACCTTGACCGTCGCAAGTGCTAATATATACCTATCAACTCGGGGTTTCCAATGATCACCGTCCGCACCTACATATCCGAGGTCTCCCTCTTCCCCCCCTAGGTAATTACCAGAACACACACACACACACACACACACACACACACTAACACACTAACACACTAACACACTAGACATTCGGAAGGTAGCAACAGCATAGTCCAACGAACTATATCAACCGCGAATGGGAAGGTAGGCAAGGGGTTGAATCTACCTTCGTATACGTAGACGTCGTAACTTCATTTTCAGACGGAATAAGTCAGAAGGAACAAACCATGCAGCACTTAAATAAATAAATAAAAATTAAAAAAAGGGGGGGAGGGGGAGGGGGGGTTTGGGTGGCAAACCCCGAGAATTTTCAGCCTAATCGCTCATACGAAAATCAAGGTTATAGGTAGGTAGGTATTCTCTTCTTTAGGTATTTACCTACTCATCATTTAATCGTTTGTTTCATTATGGCTTCCGAAATAGCATTGACGTTCGGCGTCGAGCTGGAGTCTGTGATCTCTGTTAGCTACGACCGTTATGATAATCAAGGAGTAATATGGACAATGGCCGAAATTTTCATGAAAAATTTGTTTCGCCTGGAAGCCCCCTTGCCCTGTGCCTGTATCCTAGATAATCCGAGCAAATACAATGGCAAGGGTTATCGATATTACTACGACTCTGGACATGTCGGAAAAGGACCCATCGAGGATAAGGAGAGGAAGAATTATTACTGCTTCTCCGAGAACGTATCCGTCCAACCGGCCCACAGTGAGCTAACTAACCTAACGCGTGGTGGTAAACAAGCGGTTGGCCTCGAAGTTTCTACTCGCGTCCTCGATTTTGACAGGCAAGGATGTCCCGAGCTGAAAACTGTCATCACGGCGATCAGCGACGGTGGAAGGAGTGCTAGCGAGGAGGCCATCGAAGAGCTCAAACCTTTACCGCATAGCACAGCTGGACTTCACGTCCATATCGGTGTCAAGAATGGGCTTGGACTAGAGACTGCCAAAAATACGGTTATTCTTGGGTGGCTTCTCGAACCTTGCCTCTTTTCTCTTTGCGACGAAAACCGAGGGAATATGTGGTCGCACTCACCACTGAGAAAAGAATCCGTATTGTCGAGAGCGGAGTTCAACATACCAGGATCTAGAAGCAATAACGACGAAAACATGGTGGTATCCGACTCGGATCCCCTTTAGGAAGGTTCCGTTTCAACGTCTGAAGATTCTAACACGACAACGAAGCCCACCATAAATCTCAGGCAGAAAGTACTACTCGAAGGAATAGGACGTGCAGCCCCTCAGACGAATTCCTTCCCTAAAGAGTTCTCGGGGGATGATAAAAACCGAATCTGGACTGTCCTTCATGCACAGGATATGAGTACACTTGCTACGATGACGTCTAATATAAATGCAACATGTATGAATAAACAGTTAGCCCTAGGTGTTTGCGAGAGAGAGGATGACCACACTACTATCGAGTTTCGTCATTTTCAGAGTACGATGGACTATGAACTAGCATGGAAATGGATTCGTCTCGTGGCGAGCCTCGTTCAGGTGGCTTCGAAGCCAGCATCCGAATTTAACGAGAAGCTTCAATCGATCGCATATCAATATCAAGAGATGAAAGACAAGTGGAGGCAACACTTACAAAATAGAACCTTTGGAATACCGACAACAGATCCATGGCTAGAGAGTTGGGAGTGGATGCTATCAATTTTGGACCTGCAAGACGACGTCCCGTTCTGGCGTGATTATATAGCCCGTCTTCCGGAGAGAAACCAACAAACTTGGGGGGACGTAATTCCGCTGGTCGGCTGAATTCGATGATGAGTCGAGGGAAAGTAGCGAGGTGTAATCCATTCGAAGCATGGTAGCGGTAGCTTTTCGGCAGCACGAGTTCATTTTGATGAGCAGGTTTCTCTAGTCTACATTCCTCTTCTTTGAATAATCATGTCACTCCAGTGTCGGATTTCGAAACAAAGCGAACTAGATAAGAAAAAAAAAGAAAAAAAAAAGGGGGAAGGGGGGGTTAGCCAGCAGTCATTCATGGAGGACATAGGACATCATTGTGGATTTCAAGCAAAAGAAAACAAACACTCCCACTGTCTCTCGTACGAGCTACACAATGAAACCATTATATTCAAGATGACCATGCAATTGAACTGATCCTTGTCCTTCCTTTCCCGAACTCTCTAAACAATGCCCTGCGCCCAACTCGGAAATATATAAAACTACGCTCACCGTCATTTATTAAGAAGCTCAGCCCAATGCTGATTCGTAGCAAGTCCTATCGTAAGAGACAACTAAGAGAGGTAGGTAGGTTAGGTATTTACGACTAACACTCCGAGCTGAAAAAAAAAAAAAAAAGAAAAAAGAAAAAAAAAAGGAAAAGGAAAAAAGAGTTACATTACAGGCAAGCCGGCTTGCTGATCAAGATGCCTTTCCAAAACCCACCAACCCGACCGTTTTATATAACTAGCTCTCCGACGTTGGATTATTGGTCTGATGGAGAGGACTACTTGAGGGGTCCCCAGCCTACGAGCGATGGTTGCCAATTTATAACATTCTACCACGCCTGTGGGTGCAGATCTTACAGAGACTCTGTTTACCTCTGTAGTCATGGAGCTTGTCAACACACAACGTCAACTGTATTGCTAGGAGAATTACCATTCGCCTGTGGATTATATCCCGGACGATCGCCAGCGTGTAGCATTGAGGACCCAGCTAAGAAGGAGTTTGTCAGAGAAGTAGACACAGCAGACAGACTGGAAAAGCTGCTAATCCTCCCCAATTGCACCCAAGCCGATATCGATGCTTTAATACCGCCGTTCCACCATGAGAAGTGGCAGCAGGAAGTCTACAATCATTATCAGCTTAGGCTATACCAAAGAAGTGTTGATATTCCTCCTTCGCCACCCCCCCTAAGCCCCCGTCGAGACGCGAATGGAAATGGGGCTGGCTCTGAAGAGATTGTCAATGCACTTCTTCTAAAATACGACGAAACCAAGCGGCCGACTATGGCAGACTATGAACATAGAGAGAACTTACTAGAAAGATACATAGAGGAGCAACATCAGCTCAGTTACCGACAAACCGCCGACAAGGCGATGGGCCAAATACCAGACATTAAGTATGGCCCTCCTTTGGTAGGTGATACGACGAGCAGTGCCGCGTACTACGGGAATAATGTCTGGGACGACGCACCATACTACAACGATACCGCCGCCGATAACATCATATTTGACTTTGACGAAGGTACCAAGGACCCTCTGTATCATCCAGAGGTAAGCGCCGCCAATCCTATAACCACCTTTGAGGAAGACGCAGAAAGCAACACTCATTTCGAGAAGGAATCTCGGGCCGATTATTACGATCACGTCGTCCCCAGGAACATGGAGGTTCCCCGTGCTCCTAAATATTCGGAGGACGGATGTGGTACGGCGGACGAGATGACGGATGGTTTCATTGATTTCCTTGCCGAGGAAGAGAAGCTTCAGGGGGGGAGCCCAATGGTAAGAAAGCTTTGGTCATTCATTACGGGGTATTAAGCGTCTTGTCGACTTGGACCGGTTCCTTGTTTTTTAGTTTTAAGAGGGGCAGGGTATCTCATTTTTACTGGGGAGTTTTCGCTATAGGTACATCTTTGTTCGTTAATGAAGATGAAAAGAAGGAGGGAACATGGCGCAATAAAACTGTTAACTACTCCATATCAACTCATCAGACGCTCGTGAAGTGACCATACTGTACTAATAGAACCGGAGCTTTCTACATCGCCTACCCATTCTTCCACTATCTTATATGCGAACTCGTTATCACAATTCTGTACTGCAGCTTCATAGTCCCTCCGATATCTCTGCTTATAAAATATATCAACCCATTCCGGGCATCTCTGCATCATCTCGTCTATAAATAACTGGCGCAGGAGGGTTAATTTATATTGCTTTAGCTCCATGCGGTATCTGTTAATTTCCTCGTCGCTTTGTGGCTGCCTTCGAGTTACCCTATAAGGAGTCCGTGGCTCCATTGGACGGTCAAAGGCCTGATGTAGAAAGGCGGGAAATTGGCAAGCTTCATATCGGGGGATGCAAGAAACACATGACCAGCCAATGATACCTTCGAGTACGCCGTTCTCATCGACGAAGATGTTATCGAGGGAAATATCATCATGCCAAAGCATAGTAGGTTCATGTGATTTACTGCGCACGCCTGTTGCCTCCGCATCTTCCTCATCAGTTGACTCATCCACATAAGTCGACGGCTCACTACCGTCGGGATGTCCGGGAGGTTGAAAAAATTTGTCTTCTAGTTCTCGTAAACGGTCGAGGAGATCTAGCATATTAGATATGACCTCACGATGATTTTCGTTGGTTGATTCGTTTGATCTTAATTGGAGTTCACTGGAAATAAGACGGAAACGAGACCTTGTCCACTTGAACGCGGTACGGAACGGCATCGTATGGCGACGTATGCTGGCGCGCTCGCCCTAGAAGAGCGCCATGGAGACCATCTCACCCTCTAGGGGTTCAAAATATGACTGATGCGATTCCAAAGGGTATATATTGCCGACTCCATGAAATTGCTTCACGAAACAAATGGTGGCATATTCAGCGACTTGCTTAACGATGCGTTCTTTGGCACCTTGGGTAATTGATTCCCAACATTGAAAAAGAGGTAACCCCTCTATCCGATCCATTAAGATCCACTCAAATCCGATGGGGTTATTCCGCGAAGAATCGTAGTGACGAACTTTGGGAACGGGTAGGCGAGTGTTTCGGTCTACCCAACGCAACGTCGCAACTTCGCTCTCGGTCATAGATTTGGGACATACTGGTAAATATACTTTCAAGACGAGGTGTATTCCGTCGTATGAGACGCTGTAAATTTTGCTGTAGGCTCCATTCGAGCAATGGCGAATTATATAGTGCTTGTTTGGATCGATCACTTTCTGTAGCGTCTGAATAATCGAGTCCATCGTCGGTTCCACGGTCCACTCAGATCTTACGGACAAAGGGCCATCGTCTCGAACCCACCGAAGCCCGTAGGCCGGGTCGTCTTGGTGGAGTATACCGGTGGAGTCTAAGGAGCCATCTTTATCACTAACACGATCAGTTGACCCGAGGGGATCCTCAAACAAGGAATCTATATCTTGCAAAGGAGTGCAGCTTCGCATTTCGCCCTCTGGATTAATATACTGACTTTCGGTACTAGAATCTACTCTTGCTTTGGTTTGTACAGAAAGGGGCGATTTAATATGGTGGTCGCGAAGAATAAAGAAAATGTTTTGGGAGGTCTGAAGCGCCGTATCCATCATAACTGCTGTTATTAATAAAAATATGATATATATCCTCCAGCCTCCAAGAATAATGCGTTGCCTGTTCTGATATGATAATTGTTGTTGTGGTAAGAGCGGGTGCTTTGTAAAAGCGCGCTTACAAGCACGTTGTTGGTACCTAAGCCCTGGAGGTTAGTCGCGATGAATTACATATAGGTACTCCCCTTGAGTGGGTACCTTATATAGATAGGTACACTATGCACATATGCAATTAGGTAAGATAAGGTCGAGTAAAATACCGAATTTTCGCCGATCCAGTCAGACAAGGTGGCTTTTACATACTAAGATGCATCAGGGTTAGTAACCTTGATACGTCGGGAGGATATGTTGGTACCGTATCTGCATAAAAGGCAAGACAGGACATACGGATGTAGCTACCTGAATTGATTGAATGTATGTACAGTATGTAGGAGGATGTACCTACCTACTCCTACCCCCGGCACTGCCCGGGCCGACAATGGAAGCAAGGAAGTTTATGTTTCCAATGTTAGGTCCTTCCCAAGAATCTTATGGTCGATCGGCAAAAAATAGCATAATCGTACGTATTTTCTTTCTTTAACTCCTACAAGAGGATTTTTTCTCTCAACAATTTATTCACCTCAACTTCTCTCCTCCTCTCGACTTCGCGTAACCCGGGTTTCTTACAACCATCCTTTCTCCTTCTCGTCTTTTCTCTATCACGTATCGTAACACATAGTTAATATTTCCTTTCTTTTTTTATAAAAAAAAGAAAAAGTAGGAGTACAAAATGGTTCTTGCACGAGCTGTTTTCGGTGGTGTTCAACGCCGAGCTTTCTCGGCCTCGGCGCGAAACGTCAGTAAATCTTTCTAAGCTTCAATTCTAGATTAAAATATAATGCAAAGCGTCAATGACCAACTAACTTCTATCCAGCTCTCCAAGGTCACCGTTCTCGGTGCTGCCGGTGGTATCGGCCAGCCACTTTCTCTTCTACTCAAGCTCAACCCCAGAGTAACCGAGCTTGCTCTCTACGATATCCGTGGCGGTCCCGGTACGGTTCACTCCCCAATTGGCGGCTATATGATCATAAAAACATGGTGCTAGCTGATTTATCGTATCCGGGTGAATTGCACTCGACTAACAGAAAATTGACGCACAGGTGTTGCTGCTGATGTCTCTCACATTAACACAAAGAGCACCGTCAAGGGCTATGACCCCACCCCCACCGGCCTTGCCAGCGCCTTGAAGGGCAGCGACATCGTCCTCATCCCCGCCGGTGTTCCCCGAAAGCCCGGTATGACTCGTGACGATCTTTTCAACACCAACGCTTCCATCGTCCGAGATCTCGCCAAGGCAGCTGCTGAGTCTTGCCCGGAAGCAAACCTTCTCATTATCTCCAATCCTGTCAACTCTACTGTCCCCATCTGCGCCGAGGTTTTCAAGGCCCGTGGTGTCTACAACCCCAAGCGCCTTTTCGGTGTTACCACCCTCGACGTTGTCCGTGCCAGCCGATTTGTCAGTGAGCTCAAGGGTACCGATCCTAAGGACGAGAAGATCACCGTTGTTGGTGGTCACTCCGGTGTTACCATTGTCCCTCTCTTTAGCCAGAGCGGCCACCCCGACCTAACCTCCAACGCCGAGCTCGTGAAGCGTGTCCAGTTTGGTGGTGACGAGGTCGTCAAGGCCAAGGACGGCGCCGGTTCTGCTACTCTATCTATGGCTATGGCTGGTGCACGCATGGCCGAGTCGCTCCTCCGCGCCTCCCAAGGCGAGAAGGGTGTCATTGAGCCCACATTCGTCGACAGCCCTCTCTACAAGGATCAGGGTATCGACTTCTTCGCCTCGCGCGTCGAGCTCGGACCCAACGGCGTCGAGAAGATCCTACCTGTTGGTGAGGTTGACGCCAACGAGGAGAAGCTCCTCGAGGCTTGCTTAGGCGATTTAAAGAAGAATATTGAGAAGGGTGTTGCCTTCGTTGCCTCCAACCCTCCGAAATAAATAACACAATCTAGATACCCTAGGTAGAATTCGGCGTTGGTTAAGGTGCGCACAGAGAATTACGAAGGAGAAGCGAAGTCAATGAGGATACTCGAATGATGTAGACTATATTTTGGTCATATGGCCATATGCACATATGCGCCTGCAACTGGTTCTGACCTTCGGCTACTTGTCTCATGGGAAAACGCGATAGACTTAGTACCTAGAGATGTACAATAGTAAAAGATGAAATACATGATATTACGACATTCCCCCTCGTATTACGGCTTCGAACAAGAAAAACAAGAGAGAAACAAGTTTCATTTACTGTCCACTAGTATTTCTACGGCTTCTTGCCATCTCCGGCTTGCCTATTACGGCCTCGAGAGCTCTGGTCAGGCCTGCCTCGTCGTACTTGAGCATTCCATCTACTCTCCTCCCGTAGACCCGGATGCAATCTATGCCTAGGGCAACCAACTCTTCCTTACTGACCTTAGGAGCACCCTCCCCTTCGAGATAAATTAAGTGCGTAACGTACTTATTCGCCTCTCCTTTGCCTAATCCCTTCTCATCACCAAGGGTAAAATCACCCTGACTCTGAGCCGCGGCTTGCGCAATGGCTCTGACGAAGCCAGTCGCCGTTAACGGCGACGCGCTAGGACCCGTCTCCCGATCTATACTTGAATTTAGAATCAACACTTTATACCGAACTCCAGGGTCCGCGAGCACGGCCCCAACTCCGCGAAGCACTAAGTTCGGTATGATCGACGTGTACAAACTTCCAATACTATAGATTACAGCGCCAGCACGGCGCACAGCATCCAGGACCTTGGGGTTCGCAAGCGGCCAAATCTCGTGGCCGTACGGATTAATATACCAAATTCGCTCGATGCGCGCAGGTAAATCTTCTTCATCGGCTTTACTAAAATTAATATATTGCTTACGCAGCGACGGCAACGACCCCGGTAACGTCGCATCCTCAATGCGATCGTGCTCGTCCATCTCCCACCGCAGATATGCCTGTTGCTGTGGATGCTCATCATCGGGCAAGGATGTTGGGGCGGAGGGATGCGAGATGGAGTTTTGACCGGTGATATAAGTGCCGTCGGCCAGGCCGGCCGAGATGTGATGCGTGAAGTTACTGTTGATAGCTGGTAGGGCGGATATTGTAGAAGGGATTCTACAGATACTAGAAAGAAGATAGATGGCCGATTCTAGGGAGCCGGTGAAAACACGAGCTCTGTAGAGCACGTATAAATATAAGAGAATGAGGCGTAAATGATACGAATAGTATTATTTTCTTTTTTTTTTTAAAAAAAAAAAAAAAATTTGGGGGGGGGGTGAGAAAAAGAGAAAGACATACCCAGTCAAGAACAAATTTCCAATACTAGCCTTAGAGAAATTAAACACGGAACTAGGTCTCGCTCTCTTGACTATCTCCAGGTTGACGAGGTTAAAGACAGACCGAATGAGCTCACGTTTCTCGCTCGCGATGTTAGTCCATAGTACATCTCGGCCTTCGACTATATCGAGCCATTGTAGTCTCGCCTGCGTCGGGTCAGATGACAGACGATGGTTAAATAACTCCTTAAGTGATGCTCGCTCCGCGTCCGTTTCTGATCCGGGGATAAGACGCACTAAACGACCTATAAGGGGGTTGCGCGACGAAGATATCAGATTAAGGTCCCGGTTTGTCTAGAGTAAATTCATAGATGCCTGAATTCCCGCTACTCACTGCGAATATCACCGATACCTATTCGTCGTCATTAGTTTCTACAGATGAAAAGGGGTAAAAGTCAAAAGGGGTTAAGGCGCATAAGGCAACTCTAAAGAAAATTAACGTATATATACCAGGACCACCAAACACGCGAATCAGTTCCGACGAACTTCCACCGTTATCGCTTATGGGTATGACGTAGCTAAGCCAGCAATTCCTGTTTTCTCTGATGCTTTCGAATACATCCACGAGATTATTCGTCGCAGTACCACCTCCGAAGACCACGATACCTCTAGATCGTGGGTCCATGATGCACTGATTCACGCGCTCGTAATGGGTGAATAGTGCTAGTTTCTTCTTTTGTTTCTTTCTTCGAAAAGTCGGGTCCGAGATAAATAAGAATGTCCCACTCATATATATATATAAGAGAGAGAGAGAGAGAACGCGGCGTCACGTTATCATTTCGGTTTAAATAGTAAGTGAGCGAAAGGGAGAAATATATAGACCAAACTTACCCGGAAGGTATTAACCGTATTATAATAAGAAGAATAAGAATAAGAATAAGAATAATATGGCATAAATATATAAATAGTACTAATGATACAAGTCTTTGCCTTGTAAGCAGTCGGAATACCCCGATTAAGTTAACCCGATTTCCAAATACCCGCGCCAAAAAAGGTATAAGGTTCCATACATTATATGTAGGTATTTGCTCCCGACATTAATCCGATACAACATTACATTACCTAAGTACCCAAAGTACCTAAGAATGATACGATGTCATCATTGTTTAACGTCTATGTTAGATGTCAGTTTCCCTAAAATGTTACTACTTGGGGAATTTTTTTTTTAAAAAAAGGTAAAAATAGGTGGGTTGGTCTATGGATCCAAAGTCTTTTCTATATGCCTACAATGTATGTGGTATCTATGCCGTCAAGCATACCCCTCCCACACCTCCTCCTACCCCTTGATTTAGGAATAAGATGCCTTCTAAAGTAGGCAAAAACAAGACTTTACCTCCCAGCACGAGCAGCTTGTGTCGCTTCTCGAATCTTCTGCTTCCGTTCTTCCATCTTTCTCTCAAAAGCTGCCACCTTTTCCGCCTGCTTCTTCTCCTCCTCGGCGTCCTTTGTCGCCTTCTCTGCCTCCTTTCTTGCCCTCTCGCGTTCATTCTGCTCGGGTCGGCGCATTGCAATATCACGAGGACGGAAATCGCTAAAGAGCCACTTGAGGATAACCTCAATGACATAACAAGCGGCATAGTCGATTACCATAATTCCAGTCATCGTCGTCTTGAATTCATCCGTAAACTTCACAAGCTTCATTTGCTCATTTAGCTCTGGGAAAAATTCCGTCGAGCAGGCAAACGCAATTCCAGTTACCGAGATTATACCCCAGTACATACCTCGGTTCTCGGATAGGGACTCTCTAAATGGTCGGCCCTGGTAGTTAACTGCGAAAGTAGAGATCTGCTGGATCAGTTGCAAGAGGTATACGGCACTGTTTAGCAACGAGGGTTTAAATTCAGCCTCAAGATCAACCATTTCCGATCGTCTATAGCACTGTTAGGATGCTATTTCCAAGTAGTATATAATTCCAAAGACTTACGGTTCTAGTCTGTCACAAAATCGGGCGATGTAGATCAACGTCGCAATGTGGACAGCGAATTGGCCCAGGATCGAGCCGATAATGTAGAAGTTAAATATGTTCGGTTGTGGTCTCTCCTTAGACAATCCCTCAACTGATTTGGCGCGGGAAATCGAAAGGAAACAGACACTCATAAGCATACCACTAATAGTGATCTGTCCGTCGCCAAACTTGATACCTTCGAGATAAAGAACACTCAGACTGTAGGCACTGATGAGACAATTAAGCGCCAGGATCTTGTACATCTGAATTGTGGCAACCAGGGTACAACGGCCTTGTCGAATGATGTTTGGGACAGCAATGACGTTCCGCAGCTTGCTGGTAAATGGCGCAGCAACTGAAGCGTCACCTAATTTAAGGGTCGGTGGTTCATCATCACCGCCTAACTCTTGCTCCATCATTGCGGTGGTCATCTTATCGGCGAAACCGGCGGCCTTATTGGCTACTTCTCTCTGCCTATTTGCTCTAGGGTCTTGATTTAGCAGTTGTTGAGCCGCCGGACTGGTCACAGTCTCAATATTAGTGCCGTTTAGCCTCGCAAGTTCGTCGACGGAAATACCCCGCTTTTGCGCTTCTCGCTCCATTGCTTTCTCGTAGTGAGGGTTAGAGGGGCCGGGAGGGTAAAGATGAGCAATAATGGGAGGAACGGGGGGTGCAGGTTGGTTGAAACGCTTCATAAGGTCGACTTGCTTCTGGTAGAGCTCCTTCATCTTGGTATTTCGTGAATGCTCAGCGATCCTCGTCAAGTCCTCCTGTGTACCATTAAGGAGAGCGATACCAATGTGAGCTTGTTTCAGAGCTCCAACGTCGTTGGTTCCGTCGCCGGCCATCAGCGTAAAGTAACCCATGTCCTTTAAACCCAGAAGAATTTCTTCCTTTTGCTTCGGGGACACACGAGCGTAGACCCAAGTGTGGCGGAGTAGCGATCGCCAGGCATCTTTATTATCCTTGAACTTGGCTAATGCGTATCCAGTAACACAGATATCTTTCGACTTAATGATTTCGGGGTCGATTGGTTTCGATGCGTCGACTTCGATATTGGTATTGTCGTCAACGCTGCGCCAGACTAACTTCTCCCCTCCATGATTCTGTTCTGGGGCGTCTAAAATGAGGACATCACGGTCAACAATCTCGACCTCCCTGGCGACATGTACAGCTGTAAGCGGATTGTCTCCGGTAATCATGATAACACGGTGGCTGCTCTCATTCAACATTTGCACAGCCTGCTTAGCATCATCTTTGAGGGGACATTGAAGGACCAAAAAACCAGCAAATGTAAGATCAGCTTCGACTTGTTCGCGCTTCAAATCGTTGATTTTGCCAGAGCCGAGCTCGCTGTCGTGTGTCAACTGTTTGTAAGCGAGAGCGAGTACTCGAGAACCACGTCTAGTAAAGTATTTGAAGGTTTCTTCGTAATCTTTAGGAACAGAGACAAGCATTTTCATTATGGTTTCCGGGGCGCCCTTCACAGCCACTAAAGTACCACGTATCCTATTGCCGGTCTTGGGATCAACAGCATTCACTGTAGCGACGGAACTCTGGCGCTTCAAGGCGGACGAGAATTGGAAGCGGCGCTTGATCTGAACAGTGCCCGAGGTACCTCCCGCGGCCGTAACAGCAGGCTTTGCAGCAAGGGTATCGTTTTTACCTAGACCCCAACCAAGAGCCGCAAGCGTAGCCTTTTCCATAGGATCGCCTACAATCTCACCGTCTTCAAGCTTAACAAGAGCATGCGCACTAGCTAGCACGAGAGTTGTTTCCATTACGGCATCTCTAACTGAGGTCAGATGACTATGAGCACCATCCGACTGACGGGGGGTATCCGCGCCGCTGTGGCCAAGCCCAAGACCCGCAATGCCTTCGACGACCAGGTCCTCGCCGGTTAAGGTACCGGTTTTGTCAAAACAGGCTACATCGATACGGCCGGCAAATGGGATACGGAAAGGCTCAGTACAGAAGATAGCAAACTTAGCCAATGCTGCCAAGCTAGTATTGACCGCTAAGCTGAGCTCCATAGGAAGCTCAGGAGGCACGACACTGGTGACGATCAAAACACAATCGAGGAGTAACTTCGATCTCTTGCGGTCCTTCTTGACACCCTCGTCCCAAACATACCACGAGGCAGCTAGTGCGAAGATGAGGAGGAAGAGGATAAAAAACAAAGCTTCGGCGTTGTTCGCAGAGACACGTTCCGTTGAGTAAATCATAGTGCGAACTAGGCTACCCTGGGACGTTTCGAAACCGGTCTTCATCACAACCGCCATAGCACCATTATCAGGAGGTGGGGGGACACCGGAGACAAGCTCGGGTTTCTCCTCATCGGGATTACCATGCGTGATCTGCAAGACTTTAGTGCCACCCCAAAGGAAAGCATTTTTATCTAGCCCCTCGGTGTCGATAGGAGCATCAGCAGGTCTTAGCTGTATCGAATCTTTCAACAATGGTGTACTTTCTCCTGAAAGCATAGCCTCATTAACAATAGCTGTCCCCTCGACAAGGAGCATATCACATGCGACGCCGCTGTCCTCTTTAGTTCGTCCAACGGAGACGAGATCTCCTGGTAGAAGCTTGTCGCTCTCGAGCTCAATCCACTTGCCCAATCGGTACACCCATATATCATACGGCTTAATGCTCATGCCTCGAAATTCGGTCAAGGTTCGCTGTCGTTGCCAAACCACCGTACTCTCGAACATAACCAGCATAAAGAGGGTGAATAGTGAATAGTACCAATACTCATCTAACATCCAGAGACCAACGCAGAAGACCTGGAAGACGAAGAAAGGAGCAACAGCATGTTCTCGGAAGAGTTCGGTAAAGGTCGGGACGGGAATGTCAAAAGTATTAGAGCCATAGTACTGCTCAAGCTTGGTGAGTTCGGCTTGAGAAGAAATGCCCGTCGACTTTTGAAATTTCCCAATGCTAGGCTTAGGCTCAGCGTCAATGTCGTAGGTTAAAGGCCCGAAAGATTTCTTCGCGGGATCATAGAGAAATCGACGCTTCTGGAATAGAAAGGAAAGGTTCGTCTTGTCACCACCCTAGAATGAGCAAAATTGATTAGCAAGAAGTAGAAGGGCCAGCGTAGAGGGTAGAAGTGAGAAAGTAGGTACCTTGTCGCGAACGAGTTTACAGATATCGGCCGAGCCGGCATTGGCTATGGGAATGACCTTGATTAACTGTGCATCTTCAATTCTACTTGCTTTCCGAGCAGTAAAGAGGGCCTTGAGATTGACACTCCAGTTTGTACTAAGCCAGACCAAACTTTGCAGAGTGATAATAGTACCACACCAGACGAAAGTCCATTCAGAAGAACCAATGTGCTTGGCGTATAACTCGGGAGTATAAAAATAGCGAGCAAATATGGGCCATATTATGGCAAATGGCGCGACGTATGTATGAAGATAGAGAGGGAGAGGCTTGAGCAGCTCGGCGCTCTGAATCTGGGAATTATCGACGAGAGCCATTATAACACCGGGCCTCTCGGTGATCCCATAAGTCTAAAATAAAAATAGAAAAGACTTAGGAGATTTGAGGAGTATAGAAACTGTGTTTTCTTTTCTCTAACTAACGGTATCAGTTATACACGTTTGGAGGTCAGAATAAAATAAAGCAGGGCTAATATGTCCCAGCGTTGAGTGAACAAGAAAAAAAATAAAGATAAAAGTAAGAAGGAGATCACCCCGAAGATTTGGTGCACTATGTACTATGTGTACCTAAGATACCATGTGTGCATATAGTGTGTACGAATCCGTACTACAACCATTTACGGTAGAAATTATAAATTGTTGAACTCGGAAAATCGAAGATGACGTGTGGCAACTATTGCTTGAGACAAGTGTTGGCAACTGACTGAATGCCTTGCAGTTAGGTACCTATGTACTGACCTACCTTGCGTATTAGGTAAGGTACTAGGATGTAGGTGCTTATCTAAAGTAGGTATTGTACATCTTAGGCCTAGTTATGCTAAGTGTTTGTACCTTCTTTTCGACGTTACACAATCCCCATATGTATATTTTATGTAATTTCACACGCCCTGTACATACAGGGATACCGCAGGGTTGGGGTTCCCGCCTAGTAGGTGAGCCTTCTTCTGGTGCACAGATACGCAAGATGTACCTTACGTATCTCATGTATTTTATACGACATACCCAAGTATACTCAGACAACTTCCTCCAAACTTAGAAGAAACCTATTAAGAGAGAAAGCACCAAGGCTTACATTTATCAACATAACATTCTACTATTTGTTTAAATTATGAAAAACTTTTTTCTTTTTTCTTTTTTTTCAATCACACTAACAGACTATGAAAGGGATATGAAACTATTTCCTTATCTAAGTTCCCTACCACCCGGCTCCCTCAACAACATATCTTCGTTATTTTCGATGATAATATCTGTCTCATATCTATGTTTGGCGACAAAGGCATTGTTAAGACCATCCGATTCATCGTATTGTTTTAACGCTTCCTCTCTCGTCTTGCAAATTCCCTTGTCTGTTCTTCTACTAGCAACTCGTTCTCGAGATAGTTCCGGCCGCACGTGGACGAACCACTTCTCGTCTACCAATTCTTCGATGCCACTCCACGGCTCTCTGTTTGCTAACAGGTATATACTCTCGAATAATATGGCTTCGGTATCAGTTTCGATGAGTTGATCGTTCGGTACCGGGTCGGGCTTTTCTTCGACAAAACTAGGTGCCCATAGCTCGTGACCCGGTCCTCTTTCGCGCAAGGTTCTGAACATATCCAACACGGCCTGGCCGTCAAATGTCTCGATCGCCCCTCTTCTTTTCATCCGTTCCTCGGAGAGTCGAGACTTGGGCTTCGTGAAACCTTCAATTGATCTCACTCGACACTTGACGTGTTGTACCGAGACATCGTCGGCGATGGCGGCTGCGAGTGTAGATTTCCCACTGCCCAGGCCGTCCGCAAGAGCAACAATGCAGCGCTTCGCCCGCTGCCCTCCATTCTCCTTAAAAGGGTTATTTTTATGGTGATAGACAATACGATCCGCAAGATGCTGTGAAAGTTCGTCTTCGCGCATTTTGACCAACCAATCCAGCTCGAGAGACTACAAGAGATCGTGTACAAACCTGATGAAGATTGCAATCGATAACTTCACGCTAGGCATGACCTCACCATTGTGGGGTTGGCTTACCTATATAACCTGTGTACTAAAAGCAAGACTCGAGGGTTACAAACGCCGAGCATATCATTTCGTGATACCGTAGGGATTCTTCCATCCAAAGTGGGTGATATAGTTTAGAGCAAACTATTTAATGACGAGGAAATATATCATGACCTTAATATGTGAATAGTATTAGAAGATATTCACGGTCTCCAGCCTTACGCCCCTATCCTCCGAACCTCCCCTCAAACTAATGTAATTCTTCCCAGAGGCCAATTTGACGGTTGTTGTGGCACTAATGTATTTACCCTTGCTAGGTAGCAGCTTTAGGCTTGACAGTAGCACCTGGTTGACTTCGATGCTTAGTTCTACCGTGGTACTACCAGCATTAGAATATGTGAGCACCAAAAGGCTTCGGCGGCCACTGGACAAAATTCCAGCAAAGGCCACATTGCTGTCTGCCCCTAGTCCCCCAACAACGGCCCCATTCTCTGTGGCAATCGAATTATGATCAAAGAGAACACGTGTATCTTGCCCGGTAAGGTAAGCATCGACTGCATGGTATGTTGGACCAGGAAAAGGCGGTGTCCAAATTTCCAGTTCGCAGATTCCAACCCAGAGATGAGACGACTTCCGGTACAGGTTAACGGCTAAGAACTGTGTCTCAACTTGTTTAAAGGCTATTATATTACGGTCATTGGGTAATAAGCTAGACGAGTCGTTCATCGTGGCCAGCAAACCGGTAGATCCGTATACCTCTATTCTCGCAGGTACGTCTACATCCCCCCCTCTTGCAACGTCTGAGAACAACGCAAGCGTAATAGAAGATATGATTCTTGGCCGGGCGAATGTGACTGTAAGTGTGTCATTTCGATTTGGCGACTGGTAATTTGTCCATCGGTTATCCGGAACCGAGTCATAAAACAGAACGCCATCGATAGCCTTAAATTCATAGTCGGCGGAATAAGTATACGTCGCATTAGCCATCGGATACTGGCCAGGTCCGGTGGGATTCGCTAGGTCTATTAGTTATTATCTTAAATATGATCGCTTGGAGAAATCTAAAGAAAGCAGCCATGCTGACGGTGCTGAAGTTGAAAGTTCAAGTGGGCCGATAATACTCACCCGCAATATTAATCGGCCCCTCAGACGGTAATATAGGTGGGGGGATGCGTGTCGTAGCATATTTCCCAGGCTTATTATAAACCTTTTGGCCGTCGACATAGATAGTTAGGCCGCGTCCAACTTTGTACCTCGATCCATACTTATCATAGAGTATGGTGACTAGGTGTCCGTGATATGACAAATTCTCGAGGGCAAAATACGTCCAATTATGCGGGATGATAGGGGAAATCTTGATTTGATCACCTTGCTGCGGTATAATCCCAAGCAAGCCGGTTATTACATCGTCGTTATTCGTCGAGTGGTCATAGTGTTCAGAATGATTCCATCCATCGGCACTCCAAGAATCGAGAAAGGGGTAGTGAGATTCGGCAACATAAGGATGGCCATCTTTCTGCTGAGTCTTCGCGTACGTCCGGAGGTACTGCAAGTACTGTTCTGCAGTAACATTCGTGGTTTTGGAGCGATATATTTCCGCGAGAGACTTCAATGTATGACCCGTTGAATACGGCCAGGACATACCATTCCAGTAACAACCTACGAAACAGTCGGTATATTAGAAAATTCACCTTGAGAGTTAACAATTTAAGCTAAACGTCGGCTTACAGTAGCCATTTGGTCTAGTGGCCATAAACCATGGGTCTCGTATTTCCAACGTTGTTGGGCCATAAGGAGCTAAGAACCCCTCTGTGTCAAACATAGCATCAATAGCTGGCTGTGCGTACGACTTATTTAAGCCAATGCCAAATCGATATGGAAATAGGCCAACCTGTTCCCTTCCACTGAGCCGTGTTAAATTAGGATTATTTGGTCGAATAATGTCCATGAAAAATTTCTGCTCAGGGGCCCACATCCTTTTATACATAGCCTCTTCAAGACTATCAGCCATAATAGAGAACTGTACACCCCGAAGCTTGTCGTGAGCAAGTTGGGCAGCCCAGGCTATTGCTCTGGCATTCGCCACCATATAAGCATTGTGGCTAGGCCTAAAGGTATCGGGACCGTCTTTCCTCAAAGTCCAATCAGTCCCATTAGGGTCCACAATGAAACCCGGTAGTGATAATTCTTGCGCATCCCAAACTGGCTGGTAATAGTATAACCCAGCCGCACCGTCGTAAACTCTGTCCCAGTCGTGCCATATGCGAACCATGTCATCAAGCTGGCCAGCAAGGAAACGGGTGTTACCGGTTACCATTGCGCGGCGACTTGCAGCGTCAAGGATCCATTGAGTATACTGCAAGGCGTCGGCTGGCCCACGGGTATATAGATAGATGTAGTCGTCGCCGTAGAACGTATCCCTCAGCCATCTCGACTCATCAATTTGATGGCCAGCTGCGGCATCGATAGAACCGAAAGCCTTGGCATAACCAACTGGCTGAACAAACTCGGTACACATGTAACCTATTCCAGGTCTGATGTAGCGAAGATTACGCTGTATGGATGTCCACCTGTAATAATAGACATCCTGAATAAGTGAATCAGGGATGTCGATGAAGGGAATATTATGCCGTAAGAATGTTTTTCCAGCAAATCTGCTAATAGGCGTTTCATGATCCAAGAACGAGGTACCCTTTATCTTTGTCTTTACCTCTCCAACACCAAGCTGGGAAGAAGGTACACGTTGTACGATGAGGAAAGTATAGGCGAGGATGCAAAGGAGTCCAACGGCCGAGATGACAGCAGAGATCTTGGGGAGAAAGTAATTGACATAAGATGGCCCGCCATCCTGCTTTCTCCTTGGTAGAGTCTCCTTGCCGTAACGTGGGGGTAACAAATCAACCGGCTCCTCAAGTTTAAAACTCTTCTTTAAATCAACTGGTTCAAAAGTGTTGTAAGACTGCCGTGCCATGTTGACGAATAAGATATTTTATTAATATATCTTGATCAGGTGAACACTACATGTAGCTTGGGTTACGCAGGTAACGCAGGTACCGAGACAGGGTTGCCTTACGATGCAACCCAGCGACCTATCGAAGCCGCATGCATGTGGATTGAGGCGGTACGTACTACCAATTGATAGTAGCAAGAATACGACCGATCGGGTACGATCGATATAGAGCAAGTATTAACGCATATCTTGATCTCTTTCGTTATGTGAAAAGGTAAGGGTTGCAGGAAGTGTAAGTAGTGCGTAAGTGGTATAAGTGGTACAGGTGATGCTGGTATACAATATACCTATAAATATAAATATCAGGTAAATATAGGAGAATATGCCGGCAAATGCTGGCGGAGGGTCCGGCAAAGGAATAATGGTGAGAAACGGGTGGATGGCCGTAGGGTTGCTGAGGGCGACGGACCTGCAATGTCACTGAACCTAGGAATTGAATTTGGGGCTCTATCCCTCGAGGTGCGAATGTAACACGGTAAGGGGCATTAAAAATTATATTCAATTAGAAATTAATAAAATATAATTACATACTTTTATACCTAATTTTACTTATACCATAAATATTAACATTTATCAATTTTATAAATCAATATAATACACTTTTTATAACAAGATTTAATCTTTAATATTAACCTTTTATCAATATTTCTCAAAATTTCAATTAATTTAATCCTCTTAAAACCATATATATAATTACTTATATATGCCTAACAATAAAAAAAATTAATAATAATTATTTTAATATATATTTTTAATAAATAAATTAATAGTGCCTTTTATTAACATATATAAACCCTTTATACAAAAAATCACCCTAAAGCCATATTTTCAAATTAAAATCTCTAAAATAATTTATATCCATTTAAAAATAATATTATATAAATATTAATATAATAAATTATTTCATTATAAAAGAAATAAATTAATCAAAGTTATTTAAAATAAATATTTATAAAATAATAATTACTAACTTCTTTATTTAATATTATATATCCATTTTTAATATATTTTAAATTAATTAATAATATTTACCCTATTTATAATATATTTATATAAATTAATAAATAAAAAAATATTAAATTTTTTTTTAAAAAATAATTAAAATACTTTTATGTTTTTTTAATAGTAGATATATTTATATAAAATCTTATACAAAACCTTGTAATACGCTTCTTATCTATAAAAATAATAATTAATTACCTAATAATACCATTATTTTACCATATAATTTAATTAATTAAATTATTAAAAATTATTTAATTAATTAAGATATTATATTTAAATTTATTATCTTTAATATTAATAAAGATCTTAACCATATTACAATTATATTTTACTATTCTTATATAATTATAACCTTTTTTTCATATTTAAAAGGCTAAATATAATAATATAAATAAATTATTAAAAAATATATAATATTGGATTAATAATAAATGATTTAATAAATATATTATAATATATTAAATATTATTTAATTAATTATCTTTTAAATATAAAAATATTAATAATTTATAATTAAAAATAAATATTTATTTATATTATTTATATCTTAAAATTCTTAATTATTTTATTCTATATCCCTTTTAAATTTATTTTTAATATTATCCTAAATTTTATCTTCAATATTATTTATTATTAATTTCTTTTTAAACTTTTCATAAAATTAAAAAAAAAAAATTTATTTTTTAGATATATTATATATTTTTATTTATTTATTTATTTTTAAAGTAAGTATATATTAAATTTAATATAATAAAATACTATAAAAATTAATAATTTAAATTTTTCATTAATTATTATTTTATTAAAATCTTTTCCATAGAATTTAAACATTAATTCATCTACTAAAATATTACTCCTTAATATCACATAATAACTTATAACCTATTATATATATTAATTAAATTTTTTAACAACATTAAATAACATTATATTAGTTTTAAAAAAATTATATATTTAAAATCATTTATATAAAATTTAAAATTAATTTTTAATTATATATCATATAAATAAATAATAAGATTTTTTATTGTAAATTTCACTCCAAAAATATTTTATACCCTTATCTCAATAAATTACCATATAAATTACAATATTTAAAAATAAATATTATTATTTATTTATTTATTTATTACTACTCCAATTTACCTAAAATATATTACAAATATCTAATCTATCTTTTAATATTTATTCTAAATAAAAACCATATTTTAGAAAAAACCTATTTATTACTTATTTAATTAAATTATATTATTATAATTTTAATTTTACTTTATATTTTTATTAAAATTTACTTTTTAATAAAAATATTTAAACCTTAATATAAAAAACATTTAATATATTATAATACCTAAACTTTATAAAATAATATAATAATAATTCAAATATAAAATAATAATAAAATTTAAAATAATTCTATTATTTTCTTTAATAAATAATAAAAATATTATTATATTATAAAAAAATTATTTTAAGAAAAGATTAAAATATATATAATTTATATAAAATATAAATATATATAAATAATTTTATATTTTTATAAAATATTATTACCCATTTTTACTTTTATAACTTTCTTTTTAATATCACAATATAATATTTATTTTTTAAAATAATTTAAAATAATATCATTAATTTACAATTTTTTGTAATTAATTTTAATTTTTTTTATATATTTTATTTATATTTTATAATATTATAATATAATATTATTATATTTATTATATTTATAATCTAATATTATTTCAAAAAACTTATTTCATTTATATATATATATTATATTAAAAAAAAAATTTATATATTATATTAAATAAAAAAAACTTTATATATTTATAAATTGGTGGTTGTATGTCTTACGTGCCTTAATATGGCATATTACAAATAAGAAGTACTTATATATCTATTATTATATAAGGATAGGTTTCCCACTTATCTCTCTTAAATAACTTTCTTCTTTAAACAACTTTAATATACCAATCTTACCCCTATTGTTATTTACTTTATTATTATTTTGCTTTTATCTTACATACGTACCTACCAACATAAATATTCTATTTGATGGTTGTATGTTATCAGGCATTGTGGACCCCTGTAGCAAACAAAGGAGGTATTACATAATTAATATATTATGTATATAAAGGTTCTAAATTTATTAAGTTTAGAGTAGATAGTTTTCTTTTTTAAGATTTATGAATATATAGGTTTTATTATATTATTTTATTTGTTACTTATTTTTACTATTATTTCTTTTATATATATATTTAATCTAATATTAATTAATATTATTTAAATATAATAATATAAATTAGTAAGGAAGAATTATTGTTATAATAATTTGGAAGATTTTATTGTAATAATATAAGTAATAATAATATTTTATTTTTTATTAAATCCTTTTTTTATAATAAATTATTATTATTTTATATTGTTATAAAAACCCTTCCTTAAATTCTTATTATTTTATTATGATTAGAATTTATTATTTTTTTATTTTATAATATTATAAAAAAAATAATTAGAAAATTTAATTTAAGGTTAATCTTTTAATAATAAGATCTTTTCTAATTAAGAAAATATAAATAAATTAAAAAAATTATTTAAATATATTTTTAAATAACCTATATTAATATAATAATTTAATTATAAATTAGTAAAATT
>MU623528.1:0-51494 GCA_025201765.1 Daldinia sp. FL1419 | reverse complement strand
TTTTTTTTTTTTTTTTTTTTTTTTTTTTTTTTTTTTTTTTTTTTTTTTTTTTTTTTTTTTTTTTTTTTTTTTTTTTTTTTTTTTTTTTTTTTGTTATTTTTTTTTTTTTTTTTTTTTTTTTTTTTTTTTTTTTTTGCATTCACCTTGCCTTATACCTAACCTACTTGCAATCCCTATACTGTAACTATACCTACCTATATAAGTATTAGGTCTTCTATTTCCTTTGTCCTCCCGTCTTGGTTCTAGTTCTAGTTCTAGTTCCACACAGATAGTCCTGCCGTTAACACCAACGTGCTCCGCCGCCCCGTAAGGACCCTTTTTACGTCTTTGGGCTTCCATTCACTCACTCGTTTACTCCCTTGCGTAGGTACATTAAAACTATTATTATTTACATTCTTCCTTACGCACACATACCTATCTACATAATTCTATACACCTCGACGCCATGAGAATTCGTTTCAAAGCTCCTTCGGGCGGAGGAACCCTGGAACTCGACGACGCTGCGACTGTCGCCCAGCTCCTAGGCTCCCTAAGGTCGAGCACCGGCTTCGCTGACGTCACTGTCAAATATGGCTGGCCTCCGAAAGCCCTAACCCCCGACCAAGCCCAACTCGAGGCGCAATCCCTCGGCCTACATAGAGAGAACCTCACAGTCGTTCCCGTAGGCGATTCTTCCTCGGCGCAGAGCCCCGCGCCCGTCCCAGAACCCGCTGCGACCGCTAACCCGCCTGCCGCGGCCCTGCCCGGTCTGCAGTCGGGTCGCGAGAAGAGCCAGAGCCAAGGCATCAAAGACCAGAACATCAGCGTCGCGATGCCCGAAACAGGCTCTACCCTAGGTAAATAACGTCCCAACCACCGGCACATCTTCCTAAACCCCCACAAACTAACCCCGCCATCTCTCTAGTTCTCCGCGTGATGCCCGACGACAACAGCTGCCTCTTCACTGCGGTCGGCGGCGCCCTTCGCGGCCTACGCTCCGATGCATCCGAGAACTTCACGTCCGACTCTTTGCGCCGCCTCGTCGTCGAGCACATCCGCTCCCACCCCAGCAAATACTCCGCCGTGATCCTCGGCAAGTCCCCCTCCTCGTACTGCGCCAACATGCTGCAGCCCGATACCTGGGGTGGCGAGATCGAGCTCGCCATCATATCCGAGATCTTCGCGCTCGAGATCTGCGTCATCGACGTAAAGACCGGCGCCGTGTACCGCGTCGGCGAGGGGAACGGGTATGCGCAGCGCTGCGTCTTAGTGTACAGCAACGTGCACTACGACCGGGTCGCGGAGATTTTCGTCGAAGGGCAGGAGGAGATGGACTTCGACGTCACGCGCTGGGCGGCGGACGAGTCGAGCGAGAATATCGTTAAGCACGCCCAGGAGATGTGTAGGAAACTCAGAGACGAGCACCATTACTACACCGACACCTCCGATTTCGTCATCATGTGCAACGAGTGTGGTTGGGTGGGCCAAGGACAAAAATCGCTCGCCAAGCACGCGATGAGCACCGGACACTCGGATATCAGCGAGATCAAGGACACGGGTGCATAGTAGTTGGTGGTTTCTGCTCGCAGCTATAGATGCCTCTTTGATTGTGCGTTGGAGCCTGCCTTATCGTATTACGGGAATGCTAGTGTATATAATGGAGCGTAGCGATGCTTAAAGAGTGGCGGTACGTGGAGTTTTGGAGCTGGATACCCCTGATCCGAGAGAGTTGGTGTGCGATCCATCGTACTTCGTATACATAGTACATAGTTTAAAGCCTCAACTATATCGGCCTAATCCCTAGCAATAGAAGTAAATACGGTTTTCCCCAGAATCGTCAAGGATGACACCTGCAGGCGTAGAAGAGGGTAAAGTGTGTTTTACATCGTAGCTATATGACCACTTCGCCATAGAAAGAGTAGAGATTTTTCATTTAGATTATGATTAGTTGCCGTATAGTACTCGATACAATAGAACTTTACTAAAATAACACAAAGCATTCGTATGCTATCTATTTTATTTGTGGTATCTACCTAAGGATCTCCGCCTTGAGACCGAGGGAGCGACTTTCTCGACAACACTATCGACAACATCACCACCGCCCACATCCATTACTAAATGACCAGAAGGGAGATTCTTCTGTCCTCCCAGTCGGTTAAGCCCCCCGGAGCTCCCAATGCCCTCTTATCCTACCCCGCCCTACCGTTCCAATTCCAGTTGGAGAAGAAAAAAACAAAACAAAATAAAATCTGAATAGCGTCTGAGATGGATGGTTCCGCCTTAAAACCCTCCCTAACTCCCCGGCCTCCTTTCCCCCTCGACCAACCATGCAAATACATCATGCAAACCCATATCTTCATTCAAAACTGATATTACTATAGTACATAGATTTCGCATTTTGCAGCCTGTCGTTTCGTCTCTCTAATCAACCTCCCAGCGGCTGTCATCGGACTGTGAGATGCTGCTGCTGCTGCTGCTGCTGTTGTTGTTCTGTTTATTTCGCGCCGACGCGTAAGATTCGTCGTCGTCGCTCCAATCGCTAAACTCGCCGTCGGAATAATCCCATTGCACTGGTATCCTCTCACCCCCTTCGCCAACGCCGAATACGAGGCCTCGCCATTCACCAGCGAGGATTCTAGCAGCGACTTTTAACATGATATTTACGAGGTAAGTCGGCGGGCTTAAGATAAGCTCCACCGTTTTGTTAATAATTGTGGCTGGCAGTCGTCGAACCGCAGACATGCGACTCTGAGGGGTCTGCCTCGGGGGTGGCGAAAAGAAGTTAGCGGGAGGGGGTAGAGGCGACAGAGCTCGCCGGCTCATAGATAAACTATGAGGTCGCGGTCGCGGCCGAACTTGCGGCTTCTCTTCTACGGCGGTTGCGTGCGATGCCTTGGACGACTCGGCGATGGTCACATGATTGTCTTTATTTTCGGTAGGGGAACGCGGCGAGGGCGAGGCTATTCCGTTAGCATGATCTTTGGCCCCTTCAGAATTGGCAATAAACGTCCTATCCGTCTCTGGCGTAATTGCGCACGCTGGGTTACCCCCGTCGTGTGAGGGCTGGCTTGGAAGAACGAGATTATCGCGAGGATGAGGAAATTGAAATTGAGAAGGCGTGATTGGACGTGACGATGGCGGCGACGGGGGGAGCGGGTTGGCTGGTGAATGCCATGACTGAACACTATGAAATGAGTCGCTTGACCCAGCAGGAGAACTTTCATCCGATTCTTGAACACGTGAATGCGGCGGAGGATGGGGCTTCGTAGCGCCCGATGGTTCTCGAGATTTTGAAGGGAGCGAAGACACAGTAGTCACCTGTGGGGGAGGAGCCGTATAGTTGCGGCCAGCTAACATTCGACTCATCCGTTTCTTCTTTAGGTTGAGGGGCGCGATACGGCCGGATCCCTCAAACGAAGCAGGCCCTTCATCAACCTCTTTACCTGTACCTTTCCCCTTCCTATTGTCAGGAGCGGGTGACTCTTGCACCATTGTCTCCCACTTGTCGAAATCGACAGCTTGTGGCGCTTGCGGTTGTGTTGATATACTCTGACGGTCTGTTGGACTCAATAGTTGCTCAGCGTCACGTACGGCCAAAGCTGCTACTTGCTCTTGCGCTTTTACAGCGCGCTGATGACTTGTACTAGAAGAGCTAACGTCACTCTGTCCAGATACCGATTGTCTAGTATTATACGATACCACGTTATCCTTAACAATATCCCATGGGATATTGCCTAATTCCAATACGGTACCAAAGTTGGAAGTCAGGGGCTGGCCGCCGTCCTGAAGAGCCTTTAAAGCCGCAAAATCTAGCTTCTTAGGTCGAAACCTATCCTCCCTATCCTCGGTAGCCGTCGACTCTTCAGACTCGGACACTAAGTGCCCGGATTCCGGTTGACAGTTATATTGTGAGAAATCACGGGGCGTATGGGGGCTGAGATCATCCCTGAAAAGAGATATGTCGCTTAAAGTACTGGAACGTCTGTCCATATACAGCCTGGCGGCTGGCGAAGATTGGGGAGAGGAGTCGGAGAAAGGCGACGATATTAGGTTCTTCCCTTCCGGTGTCCAGGCCTTCTTTTTAACTGGTGTATGCGGATCTTCGGGTAATTCTACTGTAAAACTCCTCTTGAACGGGCAATGTGTCTTTTCGAATAGCAGTGTTTTATCCAAAACCTGTCTTAGCAATAAAGCACGATCCTGGCCATCCGGATCCGAGACCGGGAGCTCAATCCTCCAGTATTGGGGCCGTCGGATTTGCAAGACGAATCTACTGTTGTCCTCGTCGATACACCAGCATTGACTTTTCGGAAGGATAGGTTGGAGGGCAGAGCCGCAGCTGAGAAAGGCCACGGACCCGGGGGCACGGTATATGCGGAACGGGCCTTTGTAAGATTTAAGATTAGCTACCTAACCTAATGTAAAGGGGTAGAAGTTCAGAGTTCTTTAGACCCGTCTGTAGACCGAACGCGTTAAAACGTACCGACGGCAAGAGTTCTTTCGAGTCGCGACGAAGCTGGTAAGGTACCAGGTCGATCCTCATGGGAAGAAGAGGGACGCGAACCAAAATAATTACTCTGAGTGGAGGTAAAAGAGATTATCTTGACGGAAGGGTGGCTATAAAGAGTCTCGACCAGTTCCTCGGATTGAGATGCAGTTGATCCTTGGAATGATTGAGGCCCTTGAGATCCAAGAGATCCTTGTGCAGTAGTAGGTGCAGCAGGTGCAGGAGATGAGGGTCTTGCGATGGGTTCTGTTATGGCTCTACGGGGCCGTGGCATGTCTGGTCTACCGAGTGGAAACTTTGACTGCTTTGGGTCCTCGGCCATTGCGGTCACATCCCAGGCTATAAGTAAAGTGACGTGTCCGTGCTTTTTTTTTTTTTTTTTTGGATTATGGTCCGGTTATGGATCTCTCTCTATGGATGAATGAAACTCCCGGGTAGAGTAGCCAGATGATATGACGTCTAGGTCATGATGTGCAAGGTGCCAAAATGTGCAAGGTGTGCAAGGACGCGAGAAACGCGAGGTTCGCGGGGTTAGAAGGATGGGGGTCTTTTTGGGTCTCGGGATGGAGGAAAAGACGGTGAAGCTGGTTAAAATAAGGGGAACTTTTTTCAAAACTAACTTCAACGAAACCTCCCCCAAAATTTATATTAAAAGAAATCAAACATCAAACGGTTATTCGAAATCATCGATCGTCAGATTTAACGCCATTTCAAACGCGATTCTATATCGTTCGAATGTTTATTTAAGCAGAACTTGGTGAATAAGAAAAATGAGAGACTAAGGTATGCGAGATGCGAGGGCCGAGGGCTGCATTCGGGAAACTTGAGACCGGGGGTGGGAGAGCTTGGAACGTTGGACGAAGTCGTTTGTAAAATGCAAAATACAAAATGCAAAATGCTAATCTGCAACCGCACCGAATACACGAATACACGAATGCACGCACGATAGAACATCGAACTATGTTCCCCGCGCCACAGGAAGGAATGGCGTGTACGGAGTAGATTGTACATACGATTCTGATCGACTTATGGGTTATAGGCGGACAACCAGTGGACGATAGTGGGCGTTATGTGCGACACTGTATGTATGACACCGTAAGCGGTGTAGATCAGGGCTGGTGAAGTGGAGTTTCCCGATCCTAAAAGCAGCTAAGAAGACAAGATAGACCCCACATACCAATCATCCCTCGATTTGATTGATCCGTCTATTTCGTCTCTATCCATTAAGCTTACAGGCACATGCAGACGTGCAGATGGTAAAAGTCGGCTAATGCACCTTATGGATGTATAATTTATGAAATAGGTTACGCTTAGTAGACTTATATGGAGAATTTTAATCACATGGGGAATTAAATGGATACTTCATTTAGGTAACAGATCCAAGGTAGACTTAACGTTAGTTAATTATTAAACATTCAAGATCCAGATACAGCTTCCTTGACTCGCTCAGCTACAGACGCCTTGTACGTCAAGCCCCCACCGAAGCTCATCTCGCTATTCTTACCTCCAGCTGTCACTTCACCTTTACTCACCCCGGTTTCGAAAGCACAAGTGCCCATATCCAACACCTTAGCCGGACCAGAAGGCATAATGTCGAAATCAAAGATGTCAACAGGTAAGCCTAAAGTCGTGCATGCGTTCGGTATGTCGACGATACCGGCTACATGTCCTTGAACGGGCGCCGATGATAGCAGTAGGTAGATCTGGTAGTCGCTATATCCAAAGCGCCGGAGATATTCAATGCAGCCTAGTTATGTATCTTGTTAACTACTCCGTCGACCTCTTATATCATTCTCGAGGCACTTACGTAGAGTCGTCTGTCTATAAGCAACTGCAACATCCATATAGTGTTGCTTGCCATGCTCATCCACCGAGAAGCCCTCAAAGTAAATATGGCGCCCAGGTCCAAAGTGTGGCTCTACCGGACCGGGTAAGTAGATGGGCGACTTAAGACCTAGATCTACTACCCCGTTCTTGATCACCTTGAAATTGATCATGATAACGCCGGCCATCTCGATCGCCCCGCAGAATGAGATCTCGCCGTCACCCTCTATTTAATATTAGCATCTCTCCTGCTTGTCGAAGTTAAGATCTATAGCGAAGCCCAACTCACGCGAGAAGTGTAAATCTCCGACGCTAAACTTTGCACCCGGGACATGAACCGGTAGATAAACCTTGGAGCCTCTGCTCAAGTTCTTAATATCGCAATTCCCGCCGTGTTCCGGCCGGCCCGGAATTGTCCTAGCGCCTTCCCGACCAACCTTCTCCGTGAGTGCCACATCCGAAGCACCAGCATGTAAACCCTTCATCTCTGGCGGCAGGGCAACCTGTCTCTCGAGCTTATTCGCCAAGATAAGCTCGGCTTCCCGTCTGTTCCAAGTAGCCAGGACCTCAGCGGAAGGTGCGCAGCCCAGTATGCCCGGATGGATCAGTCCCGCAAATTTGACGTGCGGTATGTGACGCGACGTAGCATAAATGCCTTCGAAATCCCATATGGCCTTTGCGGCGGATGGGTAGATCTCGTCGAGAAATCCCCCGCCGTTATCCTTGTGGAAGACGCCGGTGAAACCCCAGGGTTGGTCTTGGAAGGGCTGCACGTCCATGATTTCAACTAGGAGGATGTCGCCCGCCTGAGCACTTTCGATCTCGAAGGGGCCCGTGAGGCAATGGCATCTGGTCAGGTCAACATTGCGGATATCGTCTGCACTGTCGTTGTTGCCGATCTGGCCTCCTGTCCTATCATTGCTATTAGTTTATAGTAATAGAGTAGACCGAATCTCTTATGTATACCAGTCGAGGCATTCAATTTTGACAGTCTCCCCATTCTTGATACTACCAGCAAAAGGGACTGCGGATGTGTTAATATGTGTGTTTCTAGTAGCAATATTCTAAAAGGAATCATACTATCGGGATGCCATCTGTTCTTGATACAACATTAGCTGAGATGTATAGCTTTGGGGGTCTATTTAGTCGGACTTACATGAATGTTCCTGTGCTCTGTTGCTGGCTTATCCAAGCTTACCTTACCAGCGGTACGAATCGCAGTTTTTTCCATTGTGATTTCTATTTGTTACCTTCCTCAGTAGTTATCTTGCCAAGGCAGTTGCTACTATTCGGTGTTGACCAATGCCTAATATTCAGTAATTTCAGTTCCCTATATGCGCTTAAGGCAGGTATCATTGTCTGGAACGTTAAGGTTTACAACAAGATATATATACCACTTATAACGGAACTTACTTCAACGTACCCCGCATCATGACCTGCAGAAAGGCGCCTATCGCAACGGCTTTGTGATATCACAAATTCGAGTATATCAAGCAGTCTGCGTCATGTTAAGTAATAGCAGGGGCGCGAGGGCTTGGGTACGTCTAATAGTTATCTCCTACGGTTAGTGTTGGTTGGCCTATCAATATCTCCAACTGATCACTCCCCCACTCTAAAATATCCTTATCATACCTAGGTACCTATCAAGTTCAATAGACAAAGCTGCAGTTGTATGCATCCAACCGATAAGAGGGGTCCTAAACGGCTTAGGTTAAGCTGTTTGGGCTGTCGGATAAGGGAGAACTTCTCCGGGAAACGTAATGTTTATAGAAAACCTAGCCATAGCTTATCTCCTTACAACCTTGACTCGTCCGGTCCGGGTACAGGTGCCCGGCACAGCAACGGCAGAGGCCATTAAACGCTTCTCATTTATAAAGTGTATTCGGTAGATTTCAGTTATCGATAAATTCTAATCGCAGTTGGTCCATCTGTGTTGCAGAACAATAAGCACCTCTTATGATACAGTATTCACAGTCTTATATACCAAGATTTCTTATAACTCTTTCCTGCTTCCCTGCTTTACCGATTCATCGTATGACGGCGGCTGATCACCGTGCACAGCGTCTAAGTTTGCTAATGGAAGGCTAAGGAATTCATGCTTATTCTTCCAGACTTGCTGGCTTGCCGCAAATTCCCGTATTTCCGAATGGGACGAGCTCGGCGACGGAGGGGGATCCGTGATCTTAGTGATGAGATACGCAGTCGATGCTTCAGCAATGCCATATATTAACACGCCAAGTAACGGAACTCGAAGAAGCGTGTGAAAGCCGATGCCGAATCCGAAGAGCAATCCTTCACGACTCCTGAACCAGTTTCGCTTTTGCTCCTTGGTGAAGTAGATGCGAGCAAAATAAGGTTCGAGGAGTTCTCGCATTAGGCTTCGCGAAGCAAAGTATGTCTGGAGGAAGATGATAAGGTATCGCTTCGGGAGAAAAACTCCGGTACCGAAGATGACAGCCGCTGGTCCCAAGCCTACCGCCTTATGGAATGTATAGAAACTGGCTGCTGGGAGTACAAATCGGCCGATGTACGGAACATACGATAAAGCGAATACGGCCAGAGAAATAAGACCCTTTCGAGCAAACCGCCATATGAACATAGTAACTGCCTCAGCAGTGCTTCCCGTTTGCGTACTTCCATCTAGATGCTTAAGCTTGCTTAGGTTCGGATAATACATGCCACGGAGTGTATCGGGGTTTTCGTGCTTATGCTTCTGGACATAGGTCATATCCACCCATCGTAACGAATCCATGAACCTGCCGGATTAGGGGTCGAATGAGTATAGGCTGGTCTGGATGGATATGGAGAGATAGCAACGTACATATTGTCTAGTGTCGGCGTGATATACCTCATGAGAGTCATAAGGAACAGGGGGACTTGAAGGACGTGGTTGGCAATCAAGTCAAGGCCGTTTACTAAGTTGTCATCCCACGTAGCCTTGTCAAGATCGAATATTAAAGAAAGGACACCGAGAAGAACTTTGATTCCAATAATCTAGTGTTTATGATGGTTACTTATAAGTCAAGTTAGGTAAATCTGGTCTTGAGGATTTCCTTACTGGAACAGCAATGGCTATGCGAATCGCGATGCCGGCACCGACGGCGATGGCAGCTTGCTTATAGTGGTCGTTGGTGAATATGGCGGGGTTCTGTAAGGCTCGGTGGGCTAACGGAAGAAGATATGTCAACGACCTCATGAGAACAACTTAGACTAAGTTCTTATGAATATAACATACCACCAACCAGCGTCAACTGCATACCACGTATAACGGCATTTAGGTCAAAGTGGGAGAGGTCGAATGTCTTCTTGAGTTCTTCCTTATCCAGCTTATCCAACTTATCCAACTTGCCAGGTAATTTAGACATTTTCGACTTAAATGCCGCTCAAGTCCCAGTTGTAAAAAGAAGAGCGCATGCGGTTCTTGAATTGAAAACTTGAGAATAACAATTCTACGGTGGGCAAGAAGACGAAAAGAATTTATAGGAGCACAAAACTATGGGAGCCGCTTACCCGTGCGATGAATGTATTGGTGACGACATACGCGTATTGTTATCTAATCTCGACTTCTCGTCTATCGATAGGTCCGTATGAGGAATACGCCCGAATTCCGCATCAGGTCAGTAAACCTTACCTAAGGCAACACCTGTATTTCGTAAACCGTTTTGATTCGTTGGTTTTTAGTTTACTTGGCGAGCACTGCCACATGGCTCGCACAGAAGAATTATTATGCTTATCTTTCATGACTTTAACTCTACTAAGACAGAACTTGGATTCTGCCTCGGAGGAACGTCATGTATTTCGGACGTCGATGAAGGAGATTAGTACAATTTCATATGCTCATGAATGACATAGGCTGAGTCCAGCCGCGCGAACTTGAGCAGTAAAAAATACGTAGTTAATATTAAAGGTCCGAGAGTTTCTCAGTGGTTGTGCTAAGGCCACGATTTGTGGCGTGGATCTGCCACTACATTTACGTAGTATACGCCGTATTCCTACGTGTAATGCGATTGGCCAATTTCCATTGATGAGTCTGGGATTGCTTCGCATCTGACGAAAACAAAGCAAGTAAGGCATATTACCATACTACTATACTACTATCATTTATTTATTCGTTTTTACCCAAGAAATAGCTGTATATATAAGGAGACATCATGGACGCCCATCAGAATTGTATAGATCTAGCATCGTGGATTCAACATATATACACGGATCAATAGAAAGAAAGAATAACGACGAGCGTTGACCTACAAAGTTGTCTTCAATATCTCTCAGTCACCCTTGACTTTAAGCGACGATATATTATCGGCAAACATGGAGGACGGTCAGAAAGTCGACGGAAGCTTTTATATATACGCCCCAAACAAGGGAGCACCGGTGTTTTTCGCAGTCGCCTTCCTAGTTAGCGGCGGTGTTCACTTTTGGCAAGCAGTGTAAGTGCATCCAAAAATGATATGCTGATAGTCGACTGTGCAGTCCTAAAAGCTAATAGCATGGATTAGCTATTATAAGAGTTGGAGGCTCACTGGACTATACCTCATCTGTGCGCTTCTCTTCGCCTCGGGGTTTATCGTCAGAGAGCTAGGGGCTTTTGATTATTCGAACCTTGGTTATTATATCGCCAGTCAATGTCTCATTTACTTTGCACCGTAAGTTAGCTCGTCCCCTGCTTCCGGTAAGCCATCCGCTAACTTATATGCCAGACCGCTATACGAACTCTGCAACTATTACATTCTTGGCCGCATACTCTACTTCGTCCCTTATCATTCTCCGATTCACCCTGGAAGGGTGCTGACGACCTTCGCCGCTATCTCCATGGTCGTCGAGGCGCTAAACGGCAATGGTATTGCGTATATGGCTAATAGGTCGTTGCCGGAGGACAAGCAACAGTTGGGCGAGGCCTTGATGAAGGCCTCGTTGATATTACAGCTTGTCGTTGTATCGTTATTCATTGTGCTCGCCAGTATATTCCACCGGAGGTGCCTGCGAAATGGCATTGACAACGTCAAAGTAAACCAAGCTCTTCTTACCCTCTATGTCAGTACTGCCGTCGTCATGGTCAGGTGCATCTACAGAACAGTGGAGTACTTTGGTTCCACCAACGTCGACTTTTCGGACCCTAACTTCGACTATTCGGCTCTAAGCCCAATCGTTCGTTACGAGTGGTTCTTCTACGTGTTCGAAGCGACGCTCATGCTCTGTAACAGCGTACTATTGAATGTCCGCCACCCGCGCCGCTGGTTACCGAGTTCCACCAAAGTGTACCTCGCTAAGGACAGCGTGACGGAAATCATGGGACCAGGTTACAAGCAAGAGAGGAACATTTTAGTCACTCTTATAGATCCTTTTGATATATACGGCATGATCAAGGGCAACGATAAGGCGACGCGGTTCTGGGATGAGAACGAACTCAAGGCGAGGAAGACCGACGTCAACCCAATGTTATCGACTGCCGAGTGACAGGCCAACGCAAGCGTCTGAAAATGGAATAACTTTGGGAATATGGAGTTGCTAGAGTCCGGTTGATCTTGAACATTTCTGCATATATCCACATGATGAGGTAGTTTAGACGGCGCAGCCGATTGTTTCAAAGGATATCTGAGTAATGATAAATTTCTAGGTTAAATATAAGTTTCTAGAATATGATCTTTTTGCGATTAGTAGATCCTATTGCCAACGTGGTAAGATTGATGAGCACTTCATACACATACGAGCTTCCATTTTGCTATAAACATATCTACGGATTTGCAAGTGGATATGCATTTTGGTAGGGGTTCCCGATAAGGGGGATTAATAGTGTAGTTTGAATCCGTCGGGAAAGGAGAGCCGAGAACAGAACAGAACAGAGAAAGAGAAAGAGAGCCACATGATGCCACGCTGTAAACTTAGACACTATCTCTATACGGTAATTAGTGGCTGATAAGTTATCTCGATACACCTAAGGCAGGCACTTTTGTGTTTGTCCTCTTCTGTTCTATTCGAAACACGTTAAAACTTGAAACTTGCTAAACAATTCAATTACATTTCAATTGTTCCCCGCGCTTGCGGGATGAAACAATCTCATATGCGATGTGTCGACCCTTCCCAGCTCCGTGCAAATCCACATTATTGAGTTACTATTACCTAGGATTGTGGCACTGGTATTTGCAATCATCACCTGCAGTTATCGCGAGCGTCGAACAATTCAGCGTTTCAAGCCATACGCTGTTTCGAGAGAGTCGCTATGAGCGAAGCTTATCTAAGGGGACCCGTGCCTTAATATGTTATGACGCTATCAATGGTCACTCTCACGATTGATTGTTAGAAAGCTGGTAAAAATAGCACAATCGCATCGTCGACTTAATTGTGCTGACGAAAAATCGAGGGATGTATTTTGAAGTTATTTCCTGTATTGGTATCTTCTTTGTAAGGTGAATTAAGCGCCAACTGCTAAAGGAAGCAAGGGATTATTCGACGACGGGAGAGTAAATACATGTAAATGTAGATAACGCAGGAGTGGGCATGTCACATGAGATGCTAGATGTTGGCGACATCAGTGTAGTAAAGAATTATGGACATCCCAAGTACTTATTACATGATGCTTGCCTTTTACGTACTGCTCCCTGGCTCGAAATTTTTTTCTGGGTAGACCGCGGCATGCACATGCAATGCGGAGGGGAAACCTACATGAAAGATGGTAAGCCCGGATGCATGTGCTAAGCTCTGTTTGTCTGTGCGAGGCCAATGTACCGTAGTACATGTTTTATTGTTTCTATTTCTAGAAACATCCCACCGAAGGCTATGCATTTAAGGCCATGTACGAAATATTTAAGTTCATATTTAAGGTAAGGTACATATACGGTCGCAAATTACAGTACATCCGTATGCATATGCCGCATAGAGATACACGTATAAAAGTATATCAAATAGATTAAAATGGTGGGCATGAATTCTCCACAGGGATGAAATGTATCTCAGGTTACGTACCTAGGTGAATATCGCGCCGGTGCAGTAGAAGATAGTGGCGTCTCGGCGGTAGGTTATTGCTTTGTTCAATCTCCGATTTTCTGCGGGACGCCCGATATTTCATGCAAATCCTCTCATTTTTTCTTCGGGAACTTTTATTACACATTAAAGCGTTGGAGCGTTTCGAGAAATGATACGGCGTCATCATCAGCAATAACTTATCATTCTTCTCTCACTTCGAAACAATGAATGATTGATGAGCTAGTGTTTAATATAAATATTCTAGGAACAAAAAGCCTCTCTAGGATCGACGATTAGCAGATTCAAAGTCGCTTACGATAAAGAAGCATTCCCCAAATACCGTCTTATGATTCTATTTGGAGGCGTTGGTCGACTTAAAGTAGTAAAAGGCGAACAAAGAAACGTTCTAAGTAATCCGTAACGCGTATTAGTCGTACAGCACCGTTTTATTATGCCATTCAATCTTCGGGCCCGTCACTCCTGCAAGTCATGGTGATATGGCTCGGTTGTAGAATCTAACCAAGAACCTAACCGCTAACCCGGACGGTGCCTCATTTACGAATCCAAAAGAAGTCGTCTTTATTAGGAGCCTAGTTAAGGGGGAAATACCAGGATGAAGCTCGTGGAATTCTTCTATCATCCCCATATCGTATCGTCGGTATCGCCGCTAGTCCGTGCTCTAGAGCCAACGTCGGGAGGTTTTTTTTTTTTTTTTTTTTTTTTTTTTTTTTTTTTTTTTTTTTTTGCCCTATATTCAAAGTTGAATACACGACAATAACTTTACACAAAGAGTCTGCGTTATAAAGGCTAAATTCGCTAACGTGGTGTAATGATATATGCTATCTAACGTATGGGAGAGTATAGTAGAATGGCCGGTACAGCTACTACATAGCATGCAAGTTCTCGATCGATTGACAAATGATAAACCAAATGATGAACGCGGCCGCAGGGATCAACATCCTTCAAACCTGCCATTTCCGCACCAAAAACTGTCAATTCAAGGGTCCCACCCAGGGGTCGTCCAGGCGGATCTTCTAGCGTTTTCTCTTTGGCTGGGGGTGAGGCGAAGCTGGGATGATGGGATGGGATGGGATGGGCTACGGGATGTACACTATATACTAGCATACCAGCATTCATACACGTTAGGTATGTAGGTACTAGGTTAGTATTGCAGTGCATTTGTATGAAATGTATTGCTTTCCGGTACGGAGGCAGAGAAAAAAAAAAGAAAAAAAAGAGAGAGAGAGAGAAGTAAAGGGGGTCATGGGTACGACGCACATCTGGGGATCGCTTCGCCATAATCAACAAAGCCATGATAAATATGTACCTACATATACCTACTACATACAGACCTACATAGAATACTACTACATCCAACCGTCGTACTAACAGTCGTACAAATGCTTGAACTTGCTTAGACACGGCTGTCCATCTTATCAAGTTTCGCCAATTCGCATGTTCGTCTTAGACTAACCCGCAGCGGATACAGCAAATCATTTCGTCGTTCCACCCCTCTTTACAGGTTAGTTGACGGGTTAATCATTCTCATTCTCCAACTCTATTTGTCATATTCTTGCTCATACATTACCAGCACACATTTCTCTACGACCCTACTTCAACCTACTAATCACTCACAACTTACACGTACTTCGAACTAGTAAGGCTGGGTCATTGGTAACTTGCACATTTGCATCTGTTCCTCAACTTCCTCCGTACGCCACCCGTGCTTAAACCGTTCGCCTCGCCTCCGAGCTACTCCTAGCGGCTTAGTCGAGCCCGAAATACTTGGATTCTTTGGATTCCTTTTCCGGATTCCTTTTTTGTTTCTTTTTTTTTTTTCCTTTTTTTCTTTTTTTTTTTGTTCTCCGGAGGCTTATTTATTATATTATATTACATTACTCCACCCCTCGCGCACCTACTCAGGTCATCTTGGGTTCCTTCTACTACGTGCCTATCTAGAGGGTTGTCGCATGACAGAGGAACAAATCCCCACTGCTTGAACTACTTAAGGGTGGGAAAAGTACACGACTCCAAGTATTTGTGGTATTTTTGGTATTTATTTGACTGGCCGCACCCAACTGCCCTTTTCGAGCGTCTCGCATTGAGGGTCTTGGCATACTTCTAGCGGCTCACCCGTCATATTCTGGAGACAAGCAGCCCGTAGCCGCAGGTGTGCTCCAGGTTTGTTTCTCATCGAATCCCAATCTACCCCTGCCAGCCCGAAGTGGTAATATCCTTTATTAAGAGCCGCCCTCTTCTCTTTCTTCTTTTCCTCCTCCCCTCCGTGGATTTGCGGAGGCCGGTACCTAGCAATATGGATCAGAATCGGAACAAGGCAATACGCAGCGAACGTACCAATTTTTCCAAGCCGCAGGTTTTTGTTCAGCTCGCATTCGGCGTATCTTGGTCTCAACGACATACACCACAAACCCATACCATGACTTATATGTCTCGTAACTTGAAAAATGCGAGGGACTCTGGGAACTTTCCTCGTCAAGTACCCCCGCCAAATGCGAACTTTTTGGCTATCCCGGAATCGTGCCCGCAGTGGACTCGAGAGCATGCAGGTCGGCCTTGTCGTCAGCATAATCATACGCAAGCCAGAGAATCTGGGCGTCCCCGGGGCCAGAACGGTAATCAACCTAGTGAACAGGTAAGGGCCCGGCCAAGGCGGAGCTCAACACTTGAATCTCGAGGAGAAAGGGGAAGGTCGGCGCCGCCATTGTTCTACGACAGTCC
This sequence comes from Daldinia sp. FL1419, assembly GCA_025201765.1. Classification (NCBI taxonomy): domain Eukaryota; kingdom Fungi; phylum Ascomycota; class Sordariomycetes; order Xylariales; family Hypoxylaceae; genus Daldinia; species Daldinia sp. FL1419. Next base: position 35,482 of record MU623528.1, on the reverse strand, counting down.
GTGGGATGCACCCCACACCTCTGCATCATTATTTCCTCATCGTTCGCAGACTGGTGGCGATCCATCGTCATGGAAGGCGTTGCCTGCAGCACCAAGTCAATTCCGACTTGGGGAAGAAGGATTACCGTGGTCTGCATATGCGTGGCCATTCCGAGAGGATCAGACTGAGGAGGATGGCAAAGGCGAGGAACTACCATTCGAAAATGTCCCTACGACAGTGCCTCTTTCCTCAGAGCGATTCCGTGGTGAGGATCCAGAAAGAGTTAGGGAGCTTGAATCGCTGTCAACAGCTATGATGACAGTAGATAACGGGTTCGAGCATCAATGGTGGTACCAAGGTCCTCGAGAGTCTATGGAACGATGGTGGACCAAACGAGCTGCGGAGGAGGCAGACGACGCACGGTCAGCTGTCAGCACCGAAGCGGTACTATTATCTGACATGGCGCCGCCTTCAGCCCTGGAACCCGGAGAGCAGAACCTGCCAAACTTTAGCGATATTGTGTCGCCGATATCAGAGGCATCGAGCCCTGTCCCGAGTTTCAGCCGGCCTCTTCACAGGTCGTTAACGACAAGGTCCGACGAACTATGGCTTGGAAGCTAAAAAATGTATCCATGGATGATGACGGGCGTAAAGGAGTTTTGACTTAGAACAACCTCACATAGCACAAGGCAGGGACTTTGGTGCCGATAAGAAGGATGATGGGGAACGGAGCATTACAGGTGATGCTTGAGCATCGGATATGCTATCAAGCAAGCGGGATCACTATTACTACCAATACCACTACTACGAAGCATTTGCATACCACTGGGCGTTTGGATCGAGGAACTACTACTTTTAATAATACCATAAAGGACATCATTATGTGGAGGATATTCCCACGAAACGCAGTGGATTTAGCATTAAACATGATGGGAAAGATCGGCAATAGCCGGCTTACACAATACTGAGCATTAATAACTTTTCTTCTAACCTAGGTAACTACCTATGCATTTACGGCCGTGATATGTTTTCAGTCTTCTAGTTACGACGCACCGGCAGCTTCTCATGATGCACAGGCGTATCATGCCATACGGGACAAACTTACAAATTAATACTCAATAACACTACGGATGCAATGCCGGAAAAACGGAACATATCCATTAGCTAGGAGTCAAGATAGGCTCTAAGTTATACGGAGATTTCTATTTTAACATTGCGGTAGCGTACATTAGATGAGATGAATCTGTCACGGCGATCTATGGCATGACGCGTAAATATTTCATTGTATTTTTATTCGAGAACCACTTCGACGATAAATGTAGAGTAATGAATGACCTTCTAAAGCTGGCATTTTACCTAGGTAGTTATACGAGCAGGCTAGGTAGCATGGCAGTTCATAATTATTACATGCTCATCAAATCAAACGTTCGTAGAGTTAACCGCTAGGGGTAGCTTCTCACCGAGTCGAAACAGGGCGAGATCTGGGATTCGTCCGTTTAGTCTGTTTACGAGCGTTTTTGATCCTCGAGCGGCGAGACGGTCAATGTAACGTTAGACCTGGTTCGTCTGGTGCCACCTCCGCACGTCTTTTATTCATCCAGTGCAGCCATATGGGGAGGATCATCATTCGTTGGTCAACAGACTGTAGGCGGTTAGACCTTCAGATCTGCATGGCAGTCTAGGTACTTTGAATCAGGAACTTTATCTAAATATAGGATGAGAATGATATTATATGTATACCCGCAGCAAGTATTACATACCTAGGTATGCATATGAAATTAAAGAATTAACTGATAGACAAGTAACAAGGCCGTATCGTACATATGCATCATGTACGTTTATCATATAATAACACACGCGTATCATTTATCCACGTTCTACATTCATATTTACAGCTGCCGTTGCCGCGCGGATCCCTGGCCAGGGTTAACTACGTAAATACCTACCTAGGTACCTAGGTACCTACCGCTACATGGTACTATGTAGCTTGGGAGGAGAGGTAGCTATGTAAGCTGATCGGTGTTGAGGAGATCTGACATGGAGTCACGAACCAAGGTCACACCAGAAAACCCCATCTTGAAACAATCTGTGTGCAATCGTCAACGTCGAATGTAGCACCTTGTGCAGCCTTACGCTGACACGCTAACGCACATGCATACCCCTTACACTTGCTACATAGTAGATAGTTACCTATGTATATAATAGTAAAGAGCAAGGCTAGGTACGTCATATATATATATTTGTACTAGGCGAGATGGAGAATGTAAACAGTTCCCCAACAGTAACGGAAGGTACTATACTCTGAAGCTGGGTGTTCGGCATCCATAAGCCGAGATCAAGGATCGGGTTTGAAAGGAATTTGAAAAACGAAACCAAAAATAAAATAAAAATAAAAATAAAAATAAAAATATAGAAAAAGAAGAAGAAGAAGATGCATACAGTACATACCTATCGTATAGCACACATACCTATGTAGGTAGGTACCTAGGGCCCTAGGCCAGTATCTTGGATCAACGACTCGTCCATACGTCGATGATTCTACGGTAACAAAAAGGCAGTACGTGCATATGCGCGATACAGGGTGGTAAAAATAATAATAATAATATAACCGTCTATACATACCTACGTCGGGTATAGCGTAGGTAGGCTGAGGAACAACGTGCCAACAACGTGCGCCTTCGACTCCCATCGCCCAAGTCAACTACCATCGCACAAATTACTCGCTTGTTCTCCCCTTCGCGATACTACATTGTAAGGGGCTACTTCGGCAGTCAAGTTCTTGGTACGGCACAGCAAAGCACACTTACGTGCAGTGCAGGTCGACCAATTTAAAGCACCTATATATCTAACGGCGAGGCTAGGTTACAACCGTACGGTCGATAGAAACCGAACTGAGTAACTAGGTAGGCTGTGCAAACAGGTATAGCGACGATGCATAAGGCTATAATAGTCCTACGTTCCGGTCCTACGTTCCGGTCCCACGTAGCGATAGAGTTCCGTCATCCTACACTGTACAGGTCTCCCACCGAATAGCCCTATCATAGACGCATCTCAAAAGGGCCTCAAAGTCTGCCTCGAGGCTCCGCCAGTCCTTCTTTACTCCGTACAACCGGAGCTACGTCGTGCTATGTACCTAGGTAAGCACATCTCTAGACTAGAGGTACATTAGGTAGCATTGCTTCAGACGCCGGCGAAACATTGCGTGCAAGTGAACAAACTCTATCACGACGGGAAGCTCTACTGATGTCTCCCAACGACGAAATAAAGCAGTAGTATAAATATAAAGTAGGGTGACCCAAGTTATATGAGATGCAGCCCTGCTTACGTCTTGCTTTTAGCTATAGGAACGGAAAGTAAGCCCGGGATTCGAGGTGGTCTAATAAACTAATACTACCTACTCCGGATGCAAGCGCTCCAGCCTCACGAAGAGCTTCATTATCTATCCCCCCTTATCCAAGGCTGATAAACTAGATCGGGTCAACCTTCTCACGAGCTGAACGCTTACTTCACTGCCTGCTTAGGGTAGTATGCCTCTATTCTACTGCATCGTCACTACACGTGGTGGCGGTGCGGGAAGGCGTCTATCTTTCTTGCTTTACCATCAATCATCTGACACAATACCTCAAGCACAATCACGCTTCCACAAGTGACTATATACCCTTCTCAAAATTGTTATTTCATATTCGTGTACGTCGTCTCAACATAGCAAAGTGCGCGGCTAACCTAGCGGCAACCCATCGCGCTAACAAGGCAGAACGAGATACCTAAGAATTACCTTGCCCAGCCCACGCTCCACCAATGTAACCGTATGTTCCCAGCAAGACTTATCTAGCAACACATAACTCTCGTGCCAGTTTTCCCCCATCGTGCCATACCATTGCGGCCAACCAAACCGTCCACCAGCGTAACCTTCTCTCGAAACTTAACCCGTTGATAGCCCTGACCCCCCTTTCTTTCCTTTACTGCACTCCCCACGCAAGAATCGTTGCACGGCTCTGATATAATTGAATATGACACAATAGTCCTCAGTAATCCATCAAGGTGAGCGAAGAAAAGTAAAGGAAAAAAAATAAAAATAAAATAAAATTTAAGCAACCAACCAGAGGACAGCAGACGCCGCGTATATGCATCCCGCCCTCTTCCATAATAACCCGTCAAGGGAACCCAGGTATCTCTGCAGAAGCCTCCATACCCGTCTATCAAACACTTACATCAGATTTTGCCGCTTGGGAAGCTAGAGTGAGAGAAAAAGACAAAAATATGTAAGAAGTGTGATATGGTATCTCTGCACAGCCGTGATTTGGATCGAAAAGAGAAAGAGAACCGAGATTGCTATGGTTAAAAAGAAGACCAATAAAAACCTGTCGCTACATGCTGACCTCCCGCTCTTCCTGGATGGCTGTCATTTCGCTGCCCACGACACCGCCCCCAAGGAGGGGTAAGCTCGGCGGAGGCATCGAATAACCCCGGGAGCTTGTCGGTATCGTACTGACGCTGCCGGCGCTAGGAACTATGTTCGAACCTGAAGACCTGTTTATCGATGTACTCGTGTCTGTCTCCGAAGGCTGCTCGGTCACGCTCATCTCGCTCGTGGGTAATTCTCGTTGCAGCGGAGAGGAATGCACAGGCGAATTGGATTTCTTACTTGCCGCATCGCCGTTACCCCCACGAGAAGAATTTCGTGGAGAGACCCTGCCCGTCTTTTATAGGTAAGTAACACGTATAGAACAACTGTGCAAAAGGGTATTACCAACCTGCTTTGCCCACCTAAGGCCGCAGCTGTTACACAGGTCCCTTTGACCACTCGGGCCTCTCCGCCACTCAGGCGTGTTGCGAGTATGACAGTTAGCACAGTCTCGAACGAAGTTTCCGACTCCCTTTCTACGCTTGCGTTTCTTTTTGTTAGACAGAAGGCCGTGAAGCTCCTCGGCTAACACTCGGTTTACCTTCTCCATTTGTCGTAATTCATACTGCCAGCTGGTACATCTCGTAGTCTTCAGCTCGTCAAAAATATTATCATCCGACGCGAGAGCCTTATCTTGATTACCAGGAGCCATGCTGCCACCTGCAGCGGCAGATAGGAGGCCGTGACGCTGTTCATCCGAAGTTTGACCACTTTGTACCACAGCAAAACTAGACATTGACTTTGGGTCTGTAGATGTATGACCGGCGGGTCCCTGTCTGCTGGACAGGGTGGACACGGCCGGCCCAATTGCTCGGGAAGATGCCTTAACTAACTTCGTCTGGGCAAGCAAAAATGTTGGCTTCTGTCCCTTAGACGCATCACCTGGATACATGATAGTATGAGCTTGTAAAACCTGGCCTCGACGATTTTGTACTTCATGCTTGCATGTGACTATACGTCCTCTTCTAGCTTTTTCAATAGAGCGCCCGAATTCGGCGCGGGATTCCTTGCGCATTAACTCTTGGATACTAGTACCCACAAGATTTTCTGGTTGTAGATCCAACAGAGAACGAACATTCGCAGAGACAAATAAAAACATGCCAGAGGTGGAGAGCTTTGTCCACAACTCGCTGTCGCCTATGCCACCATTGAATTCTAACTCACGCCGACTGAGCGCAAAGACTGGACGCTTTCGACCAACAAGAATTATGCATTTTCGACCCTTCCCTTGCTCGACAAATAGTGAGCCATGGCTTTCAAACCAAGTATAGCCACTCTGCTTCCTTCGTATGCGAAATACTATGTTCACTGACGTCCCATTTGTAGCATCTTTGAGCTCTCGGGTAACTGGAACAATATCGGATGGATGTGATATGGATGAAATGGAATTTCCAACGAGCTCGGTAGCATCGTACTCGAGTATACGTTTACAGGATGGTGATAAGTAGAGAAATAACCCCTTCAGAGATAGTACGTGAACAACATCGTCAGCATTCTCCAGAAGCATTTTGTCCCAGGACTGTCGATGCCAATCAGAGGCGGACCCCTTCGGATTAAATTGTTGTAACAGCGTAGATACGTCGTCGACACCTAGTGTCTGTCCATTCTCAGGCTCCCACTGGCTCGAAGAAGGCGGTGTCCAAATGTACTGCCCGATATCGCTGTGTTTGTAGTTGACCTTCATGGTTCCAGGGCCTTGATGTGAAGCAATGGCGTCGGGGCATTCTACTAGATCGATCTGGAACCCAATGATATACCTGATTTCAGAAGTGTCCCATGGGATAGGGATCATGGTTAGTAAATTCAAGAAAGGTTTACCTCCCTTTCGATAGTTGATTAAACTCTGCTGGACTTCTTTCCCCTCTGCAATCTTTTGTTTTAAGTTGTAGACAGCTCCATTGTCAACAAACTCCCGCTTCGTACCCGCCTCAACCTTGCCGTCTGGGGCTTGGAGAAAACGGCAATTCTGGCCAACAATTTCATGTTGGCTATAACCCGTCAAGTTCTGAAAGTTGTCTGAGACGTATATAATAGGACAGTCATTCATCGTAACATCGCAGACAACGAACGCACAGGACATGTCGACGGCACCGAGGTTAACCTGCGGGCTTTTCCGTGTAGCTACAAGCCAAAGGGCCCTCAGCATATCGAACCCACTTTTGGAATATATGGTTTTCTCTTTGGGAGGTTGAGGATTAATGACAGCCGGGATGGACGGCTGGGGAGGAGCTGCACTCTCTGGTGTTGTTTCCGTAGTAGTCGCCATGGGCGACTCGTAAGAAGGAGTAGATGATACGAGAGTTTGGGATTGGACCTGCGAAACGGGCTGCGGTGAAATACTAGGCTGGAACCCGTTCATAGCAGTGTCCATGTCGAGATTTGTCTGATGGTTATGTTGGCTAGGTGGAGAGAATTGTGGAGAGGTGGTCATGATGCTATCTTCGCCGGTGTCCACAGACATACCACCGCCAGTATTGTTTGCCACAGCACCGAGAGCACCGCCCTCATTCGACAGGTCCATACCAAAGTCGGCTGGTAAACCATCCATGGAGTTTGGTGGAAATGGGGTAGACATTGAGGTCGCTGATTGGAACATGTTCATAGATGGATCTGCACCCATGGGGCCCATATTCATATTAGAAAAGGCAATCATGTTCCCTACCATGTCAGGAGAAAGCGCTGAAAAGTCATCAGCGAGCATAGTCGGGGAAGTGAACCCAGAAGTCCCTTGGAGGGGTATGCTAGTGTTAAGGGTGGGAAACCCGTTATTCATAGCGTCGGCAGAGTTTGGCATAACCCCAAACTGATAATCCCTAAAGGAGCCATCACCACTACCAAACTCCATCATAGACATTCTTCGATCAGCGTCTACTTGGGACATTTGACCCGCAAATTGTTGCGGCAGGCTTCGTCGTCGTTGTAGTTCATGAGAATTACTGCAAATAATATCATCGAGAGAATCGGTGCCTATTAATGACGGATCCGGATTTGCCGCTGTAACGGGACTATATTGCGGTTGTTGAACGGGTTGGTTTAGGGAATTTGAAGCCAGGCGTCTCTGATTGCGCTGCTGGGAATGGCGGCGCTGCAGCTCCTCCTGAGAGAGCTGGTTGCCGAAGAAGTCGTCCATTTCGACTGCATCTGTTATAGCTGATAACTAACGTTCGGTATCTGACGGTTATCGTATTACCCGGCCTAAGTTTCCTCGCAGTGAAATAGTTATATGATCTGAATGTAGAAAATATATCTGGTTCGAATAATAAACCGCAAGATTATTTGGGACGTTTAACGATATCGTCGGCGATCAGGTTATTATATGCGAAGAATATTGAAATTCGGGGTTGCATCAAGACGTGGCTCGTAGGATATATCATACGTAGATGGGCGGAGGACGTCGGGCAATAAAGCACAGAAGGATAACACTGAGACTTGTACGTCTGTGGCCGACCATGAGGGAACAGGAATCCGATACTTCGGGGGAAGATACTCGAAGTTGACGATCGGGATACTATATAGACGACTACTCTGGCTTCGTCGGATAGCCACACATGTATTCGAGGCTGGTCTTGGAAATGTTGCGGCTCACAAAATATATACTAGATGAGAGAAAGCGAACGAGTATATTCGGATGGAACTTGTGCGCGCAGTATATTATAAAGGCTTCGACGAGATACTAGAACATGAGTCGTTCCCCCAAGAGGGATATATTTGAGTAGATGGTTGACTTTTCAGCACTAGAGGCTTATCACTGTGAATATATGGGATGAATGGGAGGGAGTTTCGAGAGATGGCATCCAGATAGCCTAGTTTGGGCTAGCTCTCTCATTGAAGGTGGGAGGGTCGAAGGTGAATTCGACTGACCAGGGTCAAGTTGAAAAGTACTATGTAGGGGCCAAGTAAAGCTGTCGATCAAATGGATTTGATCAAGCTAGTGCAGGCGTTTCCTGTCCGTTGGGCCCTTCCACTCTTTCTACCGTAATTATTACCGTCTAATACGTTCACTAAATGTGACTAATAATATGATTAATATGTTGGACCGGTATGACTAAAACCCACATCATTGAAACAGAGGTTATACTTAGCAAAATCCGATCTTGCAAGACTGAAGCGGGGAAAAAAGCGGAACGGTGAATAACTAAACGGAAGCGTTTTTTTTTCGTTGCTTGGTGTACAGTAAGATGTGGCCGTTCCAATATGCGGGGTTGTTCCTGGTCGCGCTCTGGGGCAGGTACAAATGTTACCTAGCCTAAATTCGTATCTTCAGATGGCATTTACATAACATTCTAAAATTTGCATCTATATAATAAATGTTAAATTCTTTTTCTTTATTAATAACTCTAATTACTTATTAATCTGAAACATGTAACGTAATTCTACCCAGATAGTTAATATCATCTTTTTTTCTTTTTTTTTTTCTTTTTTCTTTTTTTAATAATTATGTTGTGCATACTTGTAGCCCATTGCTCGGAACAGCTTCAGCCAGCTCAGTTTGGTATCATATGTAATTAGAATTGGGTTTTAAAAGAATTAATCATTGGCCAAATTATTGGGGAACAGCTGCGGCAGTTCCCGGTGGCTAATGCATATAAACTCTAATAAACATTGAACATTTTGTATAACGTACCCCACAAGTCAACCGATCAAACAAGTCAACCGATCAACGAAAATACATACAAAATACGTCTGTGCGTAAACGTGCGTTTTATTCAGAAAAAATCGTATCAAAAATCGGTTTGAAAATTTGAATACCTCTTTTAAAAGTAATAGTTACAATATTTTTTCTAAATTTTGTACGATTTTTTTCAATTTATTAAAAATAAAAAACGGAAAAGTGGGTCTAAAACAGTTGATATTTTAACCAACTTCTTCTATACCCCCGGGAGAATTTTTTCAATTTTTTTATGATATTGGATTTATATAATATAAAACATATTAAAATTTGAAAAAATAAAATTAAGAATTCGTAAAGTTACGATTTTTAAATTTCTTTGATTTTCGGTTATATTTCGGCTGATCGGTTGACTTGTTTGATTGGTTGACTTGTGCGGCACGTTATGAAATGAAAGAGACTATTCTTAATGGGATTGTCCAGGATGAAGTCCGGTATATTATACTAAAATTCTTCTAATAAATTATTATATATAATTGATAAGAAATTGATAAATAATTGATAATAATTGATAAAAGTTAATAAGAACTGATAAGGGGTAAAAAAACCACATTAAAAATTTAAAGTTTAAGAAAACATTTATAATTGGGTACATCCTTTTCATTAATAAGAATTTAAACTAATCAAATAAAAAAACAATTTATTTATATTAAATATAAACTTTAATAACTCTTATAGGATATACCCTAACCTTATATTTTTATTATACGAAATTTTATGATTTTAAAAATTAATAATTTTATCTTTAAGAACATAAGCTGATCAAATAGGAAAACAATTTTTGGAAATTTATTTATATTAAATATAAACTCTAATTGAATAAAAGTTTTAATTAAACAAGAACTTTAATTGAACAAGAGCTCTTGTAGGATATACCTTAACCCTACACTTTTATCGTACAAATCTCTATAGAAAAATTAATAATTTTATACTTGAGAAATTAAACTAATCAAATAGGAAAACAATTTTTAAAAGCCTCTAATAACTCCTGCAAAATATGCTTTAACCCTATACTTTTATAATACGAATCTCTATAGAAAAATTAACAATTTTATGCTTAAGAACTTAAACTGATCAAACAAGAAAACAACTTCTAAGGAATTCTAATAACTCTTACAGGATATACCCTAACCCTACACTTTTATCGTACGAATCTTTATGGAAAAATTAATAATTCTATACTTAAGAACTTGCGCTAATCAGATAAGAAAACAATATCTAAAGGTTTATTCATATTAAACATAAGCTCTAATTAAACAAAAACTTTAATTAAGCAGGAGCTCCTGCAGGATATACCTTATAATTTTATTGTACAAATCTCTATTAAAAACTAATAATTTTATACTTAAAAACTTAAATTAATTAAACTAAAATTAATATTTAAGGGCTTATATATTAAATAAGAACTCTTACAATTTTATTATACAAAATTTTATAAAAAATTAATAATTTTATACTTGAATACTTAAATTGATTAAACAGAAAATAACTTCTAGAAGCTTATTTACGTTGAATAGAAACTTTAATAGCTTTTGTAGGATATGCCTTAACCTTACATTTTTATTATATGAAATTCTATAGAAAATTAATAATTCTATATTTAAAAACTTGAGTTAATTAAATAAGAAAACAACTCTTGAAGGCTTATTTACGTACTAAAAAGCGGTAGATTAACAGACTTTATCCTAACCCTGTCACCCTAACTTATTATTATAAAAAATTAATAATTCTATATTTAAGAACATATCTATACTTAAGAATATAAATTAATTAGATAAGAAAACAATTCCTAAAAATTTATTAATATTCTAAAAAGCCTGTAGAAACCTTAGAAAGGTTGGTTCTATAAAGGCTAATAAGGTCTTATAACTTCAATTACATAATTATACTATTTAATTATATAATTATACTACAGCCCTATATAAAAACCCACCTTTAAAAAAAAAATAATAAACAATAAAAAAAATTTATATAATTAAGGTAACTCAATTATAAAAATAATTAAAAAAGAAATTTAATTAAAAATATAAGAATAATTTTATTTTCTTAGGTTTTAGAAATTCTGAAAATATTCTAAATAAAATTAAATAAGAACATACCTCAACCCTCATTCCCTCATTAGAACTTAAGATAGCCCAACCCTAGTTTGTGTAAGGTAACATGAAACCTCAGAGGCAAAGAATACGAAGGGCATTATGGTAAAAATCCTCTTCACTAAAGCAGATGTAATGCCTCTGGTACTTAATATATCATTTCACCTCTGTCAGGTACATGTAACTAACTAACAAAAAATAAGGCCTCAACGTAAGTCAATAAATACAAAGAACCTATGCCTTACACGGTACAGAATTCTAGGCACGTGACTAAATACTTGATTGATTCCTTAAAGCACCTGTCCCATATTAACAACCCACCACCTACCGCCTTTCCTGTAATAGATAGGTACAGCTCAGCTAGTGGAGACCCGTTAGACCCGCTAACACCGTTTTGAGGCCGACTCTGCCATTTCTAAGAAGCTACTTAGAAGATACAACGCCTCAACACCTCCCCAACTTCGTCATTCATTCTACCATGAAATTGTGACTTCTAATCGAAAAAAAAAAGCATCACAACCAAATTTGACCACTGCTTTCTATCTTCCCGAAAGCCTTTTAGTTATTCTTGGTTTTCGTTGTTGTTTTTTTCCTAATAAGCTTCATTTTCTACAGAATGGACGAACCTACAGAGCTTGCCAATTCGTTATCTCTGCAAACCATCAATATCCTGATCCCGTAAGTCACCCACCTAAACCCTCCCCTGCGTTCTCCGTCGCTTCGCTGCGCTTTCCATAGTATTTATCTATCCTAAAATAAACATAACCGACAATTGCCACTTGAAGTTTCGTACCCGAATAACTACACGTCAACATCCTTACCCTTGCGCCTAACTCACATCCCACATCCCTCCTCACTTATTAGTCACTTAACTTCGATAACCCACTACTAACTGCTACCAGGCTTCCATATTCAACCTTACAATCAATCAACCAGTCACTAGGATTCATATACAGTCCTTTTGTACGATAGTCTTGTCTCTGTCTGACAATGGCTCTTGACATTACGCAAGACCAAGGCAAGAGCGTGTCGAGAAGGTTACCTATCATGAAAACAACACCTCAACGACATGGGCCAAATGGCTTGCGAGTTGTCAAAAACTACCCATCCCCTCGGCTTGGGGATGGCCTCTGTGACGTCTTTTCAGTAACAGTTAATTCACCTGCTCAGACGGATGATACATTTAACTCTTCGATCGACCATGAGACTAATAGCTCTATTTTCACACCATCAGAAAGAGCTTCTACTATGTCGTCCACCCCTAATTCAAGTGCCGGATCTTTTGACTTCGATCTCCCAGCGGGCCCTGGCGATAATATTCCAACGCCCAGGCGTTCCCTCTTTGAAGCAGCGTATTGTGAGCCGCCTCAATCAACCCTATCCGAGAAGGGGGAAATCAAGCCGGCATTTCATACAACACCTCCACTATCTCTAGCAGAAAGCACTAGCGCGGTCACTAGCCCTTCTCCCAAATTACTACAGCTCTCACAAATATTCGAGCAGCTGGAGCTTCGACCTTATGCAACGCCCTCTAGGATATCGAAGGAGCAAATTGCCCAGGATTCCCCAGTACCCGCGCCTGCGATACATCAAGTCGATCCGTGGTTCCACGGTGAGGCATTAACAAATTTGGAAGCCGGAGTTGCAGTTAAAGCATCACAGTATTGTGCGGTTCAGCCATCACAGTATTGGGATTTGTTGAATGTGCTTGACGTACAACCAAAACCTTGTGAAAAAGATCAAGTGGATATCAGCCAATCACCCCGTGCGCTCCAATACTCGGAGAGGTTTCCTCCAAATCCTTTATACACGAATGTTAGATTGTTACCTCAGTCGCGGCCTGGCATGTTGCGTGACCGCTTTTACGCAAAGTTGGGAAACTATAGTGATATGAACCATACTCGATCTTCCACGGAAGCAGAATCTAACGTGCACGTCTTTGTGGACATGTCTAATATATTCGTCGGTTTCTGCGAAAGCTACAAGATCTCCAAGCAAATCCCACTCGCATCCAGGGTTCCCATACCCTCATTTTCATTCAAAACGTTGGCACTTGTCATGGAACGAGCAAGAAATGTAAAAAAGCGAGTACTCGCCGGATCTATATACGGTGTAGTAAACACTGACTCCCGAGCATCTTGGCCATCTTACTTTTTTGAGGCAGAACGGTTAGACTATAAGATGAATGTCTTTAGCCGTGTTCAAAAGCGGAAAATCACTCCAACCAAGTCAAAGGGACGAGGCCGAACACCGACTGATGAAACAGACAAAATTTCGGACGATGTCACCTACGAGGTACGAAATGGAGAGCAAGGTGTGGACGAGAACCTTCATTTGAATATGATGGACAGTATGTGGGATAATATGTCAAACCCTGGTACGATGGTGCTGGCTACCGGAGACGCGGCGGAGGCCGAGTTTTCCGGAGGTTTCTTGCAGTACGCCATTCGCGCTCTTGAAAAAGGATGGAAGCTTGAATTGGTAACATGGAAACGACCTCTTTCATCCGCCTGGACCGACCCGAAGTTCATGAAGAAGTATGAACATCAGTTCAGCATCATCTTTCTTGACGAATTCCTAGAAGAGTTGCACACCAGCTTCCTCGAATAAGGCACTACCTCATTTATGTTTGACTAGGAAAATAGTCTCCGCATTTTCTTAGGGAAACGAGTGTGCCCTCGTATTTAGCTGCTACATCTTGTTGCCTATGTTGCACATCTCAAAATTCTTTTTTTTTCTTTTCTGTTTTCGCTTGTGGATCTATGCATTCATCGACAACATTCAGCCAATTGCGATTATCTAGTTTCCTACTCATTCCTTAGACAGCTTAACCTAAAAACATTATCGAATGCGTCCTACTAGGTAGGCTAATATCATCTCGGCGCGAGGTAGAGGTTTTGATCATCTGGAGGACGTCAATATTCAACTTTCCAACATATTGGACGATAAAACATGCTTGATGGCCAAGATTATGAAGACTTTACGAGGAGATGGCGAGATGACACTCAACGACATAAAAAGCGCCGTGTATATATGGGCCTCGCGAAGAATAGAGTTACCTTTCGGACACTGGGGTCTGGCGTTTTTTGTTGATGGAAACATTTTCCTGGTTGGTCCTTGGTGATTGGTTCCGGTTTGGTCTTTTAATATACCTGTCACGACAAAGAAGGCCTATACATGTCATAACTACTTAACGGTTAAACGAGGCGTTCAGGTAATTCTTTGTCAGGGTGATCCTATGCACATATGGAGTTCTGGTTTGCATAGGATTATCTACAATAGCAGCATAGCGGTAACATAGGAACATGTATATCTCGAGAGCAAGGCAACTAACTGGCTTAGAGGTATGAATCGGAAAATAATACTGATAATACCCATTTGGGCATCTCTAATAAGCAATGGTACGCTACCTGAGAAGCAACTCAGCTCCGATTTGTCTTGGTGGTAACAGAGCTAGTGTAACGCTACGAAATAATTAACGGAAGCGTTGCCTACTATTAAGGCAACGCCTCGAGCAAATCGCCTTATCCCTTACGTTTTGAACATAGCCTGTAGGTAGAAGTTAAGAGCAGCTTCCAACTTACCAAAATTGACGTCATGGTGACTTATCTTTAATGATTTAAGGTGATAGAAAGGGAGAATGCCACCTTACCCACCGGACAGCCCACCTGAAGTACGAATCAGGCAAGGTACCTGATTCTTCATATACAGTACGTTATACGTTATACGCTCGCTATCTGCGATCATAATATAGTAGCTGCGCCGCTAACGTGCTAAGGAGGTACTACCGTATATACGTATTCGGCGTATCTACATGTACCTAATAGCATACCTAATATATATGTAATGGAGTAAGACTTGTTTTATCTCGGGCTTGGTCTCAATCTATTGTATTGTGTAGCTGGAAACGCCAAAAGCAGTCCTTCTTCTAGCTCTTCCTCACGCCATAACTCGTTAACTCGCCTTCACTATCTATTTCCAAACTCCCTCCTAAGTTTCCCTACCCGCCCGATACTAACCCTTTTATTCATTGCTTGTTTCTTTAGAGCTATTTTATATGTTTCACTTTTGCTGCTGATCACGATCGCCGCGCCATTCCGACTCCCCCGTGGAATTTTTTGTCCGGGAACCCGGACCCGGCCCGACGGGTACACCCGATCAAAACGTGGTCATCATATCATGGCAGCCCTTGGGCACCCGCCAAGACACGTCGTCCTCGGCGTCGCAGTATTCTTCCTTGTAGCGTGTTTCGTGCTATTTACGCCAAGTTCGACGGCCTCTTCGACATCCTCTTCCTCATTCCTATACTCGTCGAAATCCTACGGCAGGGATTATAAAGGTCGTGCATCACCTGCGGATATCAATCGTGTAGGCAACGAGACGCTGGGGTTCGAGAAAATCTTCGTAGTGGGACTTCCAGAACGTAGTGATAAGCGTGACGCCATTGCGCTAACGAGCTCGCTAACGGGGTTCGATGTCGAATGGGTAGATGGGGTGAGGGGCGAGACGGTGCCGGATAAGGCGGTGCCGTTTGGAGCCGATAGAAAGAAATTGTGGGAAACGAATCTGGGTAGCTGGAGGGGACATATGAATGCTATTCGCAGGTATGTTGAGCAAACTCAGGGGGCAAGTCTTGGATTCCCACGCGCGACTTTGTTATACGGTAGGACGCGCAAGATACCGGTATTATTGCCCCTAAGTCGGTTTGATAGGCATTAAACCGGGGTTACTAGGAGGGTCAGGGAGTTGACAGGAGAACAAAAGATCAAGAAGATATGGACTTACGAAAGAATCGGGACGGCGCCGAAGCTGACCTATTAATTACGTAGGATTGTCGAAGAAGATCTTGGATCAGCCCTCATCATGGAAGACGACATGGATTGGGACGTACGCCTCAAACCCCAGCTGGAAAGAATCGCCCAAGGTGCCCGAACTCTTCTCTCCTCTACCTCAAAGCCCAACTCTCCTTACGGCAACGAATGGGACCTGATGTGGCTCGGTCACTGCGGCGAAGTGTTCCCCGAAACACTCGACGAGAATAAGGGAAAACCTGCAGATGACGCCGGCATCCAGTACATGTCGCGCAAATTCGTCATCGAAAACGACTCCACAGTGCCTCCTAGGGACAGAGTTACGGGGCTCGTCGACTTCAAACGTCACCCCGAGTTCACCCGTTGGGTGCACATCACCGGTGCTCCTATCTGTACTTTCGCGTACGCACTTTCTCAACGCGGTGCACGGAAAGTGCTTCTGGACCTATCAGTTGACCACCTGACCGGGCCTTTCGACAACGCCTTAGCAGGTCTTTGCCGCCGCGCCGTGTCAACGTGGGGCGTCAAGGACGATATGAAAGCAGGAGACAGGGGTCTCGACGCGAAGTGTATTAGCGTAACACCGCCCATCTTTTTCCATCATAAAGCCCGCGGCCTGGTTAACGCCGACAGCGATATCCAGACCGTGCAGGACGGACAGGTTCGGGAGAAGGGAACGACGGAGAATATCGTCTGGAGCGCGAGGAATAATATTAGAAACATGGTCATGGGTACACAGATGGAGAGCCAGTATAAGTGAAGGGGCGGCTTAGGGCGGCTTTTACTGGGCGTGCGGCATTGGCGCTTGGGTTTAGGATAGAAATGATACCTTGGTCGGAATACATGAGGATTGTAAACGAGGGCGTTGGCGGGAATTGGCACATCCAGAACGCGGTTTTTAGTATAGACCTAGTAACTACCTAAGATAAATATTTATTCCTGCATGTGTATGGTTTAGAACTACCACTACTACCCTATGCTTTAAGTCGCCCCGATTTGATACAATTTCTATATTTTGAGAGCACAAAATCTTAATTTATCCTACTTTGGATATTGACTTCCCCTAGTAGAATGTAGTAAAAAATCAACGGCTTTTATATTTCCCTTTTTTCTCTACCAGAGATCTAACGCCTGGAAACAACATGGAAATCTGGCCACTCACGTAAGTAGCTCAGTGCATAACCCCAGTACCAGGCTAGGAAGCACCACCACGACCTCCTATTCCTCCCGCAGCCAGAGCCTGCACAACATCCGCGCTGATATCAGGTAATGGCCTGCCCCTTTCGGTAGGTTGACCGATGAACTTGATTTCAGCTAGGTACCGCAGATATCTCCCAACACCGTCCCTACTGATACCATATCCAGAGCTCTCATCTACCCCAGTCCACTTATCACCGTCAGCCTTGAGGATAGCTACGGCGTTTCTATCATCTAATTCTGGCGCGCGAGTATTGGCTGGGAGGTCATTCATGCAGAAATGCGCCAGCGGCATGAGCGCATGTTGCTCTTGGTCTTTCTCTAAGGCACCTGCGGACACAAAGTTTTCCAGCTCTCGCTTCCACGAGTCATAGCTAACTTCCGGAGTCTTGTAGCCATAATACTCTAATATCGATAGGTACTCATTCATGCGGAGACGAGGATGACCGGTGACATGAACAACGTGCACTCCACCTGGAAGAGGGTTCAGGGCAGCGGCAACGACTACCCGCGCGACGTGATTCACGGGGACAGCGTTAACGGTATTAATGATGCGAGGGCGCGCCACCAATTGTATGCAGCCTTTCAGCATCCTTATCAAGAAATCATCAACGTTACAGACACCAGTCTGGCAATCACCTAGAATATACCCAGGCCTAATAACTGAGCCCTGGAGCCCGCGTCTTCCAGCCTCTCGAACGAGTTGTTCCGATACCCATTTGGTCTGTCCGTATCCTGTGCTCAGTCCAGTACGACTTCCGTTCATGTCATCACTTTCCATGATGGCACCTTCTCCTGTTCTTGTCTGCTCCTCTGACAACTTGATATAGTAGTCTGTGTCAAGGACACTAGTCGAGCTGACAAAGCAGAAGATCTTCGGCTTCCCTTCATTGCACAATTTCATCGCATCAATAGTCGATAAAACATTCGAGGCCATCATATCCTGGTATTTTCGAATCCAATGGACGGTGGCTCCGTTATGGATCACTACATCGACTTCTTGAGATAGTTGCCGCCAAGTTGATTCGTCGATGCCGAGGTTGGGTTTAGATAGGTCGCCCACAACTGCACTCAATCTCTTCTTCCATTCATCCTTCCACAGGCCATATCCCTGAAGAGAGCGACGCAGCCGCTGAAGAGCAGCATCTGAATCCTTAGCACCTCGCACATGAGCGATCAATTTACTCTCACGAGAATTCCGATCAAGAATGTCTTTCACGAGATATGATCCCAGAAATCCAGTTGCTCCCGTAAGAAATATCGTTGGGTTTTTGGCCTCCTCGAGAGCTTTAGGGCCAGCGTGTTGATATGTATCAGCTAATCGGCTAGTTAATTCATCGAGAGACTCTGCATAAACCGGGGTGATCTCTTGCGCATCACTGCTGGTATCGGCACGAAGTCTCTTCTCTACGTGAGCGCTGAAACTCGCTAGATCCGGGTGCTCGTAAAATGTGCTGATGGAAACGTCTGCTCCGAAGCTCTTTCGAATTTCCAAAAGAAGCTGTTGGGCCAGCAGACTGTGCCCACCCAAATCAAAGAAGACATTTTCTCGTCTGATAGTTTTTGGATTTAGACCACGGATGAGATCAGCCCATTTCTGGGCCACCTTCTGCTCTGTTTCCGTTAAAGACTCCCAGCTTTTCAAGTCCTCCTCCGAGGCATCTTCGACACGTTCGGTAACATCCGGGAAAGGAAGGTTTGGCTTATCAACTTTGCCATTTGGGTTCAATGGGAGCTTCTCAAGAATAATGTATATGCTCGGTACAGAATATGCTGGGAGCCGAGATTTCAAATGATCTCGTACCTCGGTTTCCATGCTTCGGTATTTCTTCAAGAAGACACGTGTAGGTCCCATCTCGACACCCTCATCCTCAACCTCCTCTATCCCTCGGTCCGCAACCCATCGACGCCATTCAGCTGCTTCTGGGACCAAATAGCTGACTAACGTTGGCTCTTCATTACGATCTCTTCGTACAAGAGTCTTGCAGTCTCGAATAAGTGGGTTTTGGCTTAAATTACTGTCGATATCGTTCAGTTCGATACGAAAACCACGAATTTTAACTTGGTCATCGGCACGACCAGTACACTCAACGTCTCCAGATTCATGGTAACGTCCTAGATCACCTGTGCGGTAAAGTCGATCTCTCGGGCCTTTGTAGTACTGTCTCCAAGGCTCATTTTTGCTAGCCTTTGCGTCTGCTTCTACCCATTTCTCATTATCCACGAACCAATTCATTAAGAATTTCTGCTCGTTTAGAGCCTTGTCCCCTAGATAGCCCCTTATAGCACAATCAGTAAAGATAAGAGAACGCCGTAGAAATGTACTCACTCAGCAAGGCCTGCAGCTCGGACGAATATTTCACCTACTTCGCCAACCTGGCACAACCTAGATCGATTTTCTCTGTTGACAACTAGTAATTGGACGTTTTGCATTCCTTGACCGGCCGGAACCGTATCCTTAAGCCTATCCAAGAATTCTGGTTCCCTCGCTCGGCTCGGAACCTCGTAGTAACTAACGGCTCGTTGGGTCTCTGTAGTGCCGTACATATTAATAATATTAGCATTTACTGCGAGTTGCCTAAGAGACCGACATTGTCTCGTAGTAAGAACGTCACCGACGAAGAAGACGTGCTCCAAGCTGGGGAATTCAGCGGTTGCACCTCCAACCAGGATCTGACCCATAGCTGGAGTAAGATGCGTAACAGTAGGTTTCATTTCACGCATCCATTCAGCAAGTTTCTCATGTTGAATATCCTCCCTGGAGGGAACGAGGAGTTGAGCACCTAGAAATAAGGGGGTGAAAATATCCCTTTGCACAGGATCGTGAGCCAACCCGGAGAGAAGGGTAAAACGGCTTTCCGTTGATAGATTGAAGCGCTCGGCCATCCAACCGAAGTACTTAGTCAGACTGTAATGTCGACCGAGAACTCCTTTTGGTCTTCCTTCACTCCCTGAGGTGAACGACAAGGTGGGGTTTGAATCGGGACCCACTATCACATCAGGGGGGGAAGATGCGACGCTTCTAAGGGGTTCGAAGATGTCTTGAGAGTCAATTTGGCCCCCGTAGAGAGTTCCATCATCAAGAAGGCGAAGTTCTGGAACTTGAGCCTTTAATTGGAGCTCCTGGTCAATATAGGCCTGTACAAGGTCGGCCAGAGGGCCATTCTCGTCAGTTGCGCGGCCAATCTTGATTAAAGCACGTGGTTGGGAGACCTCAAGGTAGATCTTCTGTCTAGCTGGAGGATACGCAGGGTCGAGGACCGTCATCGTAGCACCAGAAGCCTGGTAAGAGGGTTAGCATCGTGAAGCAGGACATAATAATCCTTTATATTTAGAAACCAAATAAATTGAAACATGAGCATTATACAATGACATATAACGACATACCAAGGTTCCCATCAAGGCAATAACCAAATCGACAGAACGATGGGCCCAGATCATCACCACGTCACCATTGGTAATACCAGCATTGTGGAGATACCAGGCAAGAGTATTAGAAGCCTCATAGATCTGACGATAAGTGAAACGCCTCTCGGGATGTGTTGAAGACTTGGTTTCTAACACGCAAGTCCTATCGGGATATTTTTCAGCAGAGGCCCGGAAGCGCTCATGGATCGAACCGACATAACCCGACCAGTCAAGGTCGATTGTCGGGTCAGGTAAGTGGCCCATCACGACGATATTTTATATCCAACTCCACACGAGACTTCAAGTATGAAGAATGGGGTTCCTATAGATATTAAGGAGGGTAAAGAGAAAAAGACGAAAAGAAGCGCTTCAACTCATCGTTTCCACGCAGTTTCTAGGAAGTACCTAAATATTAAAAATTTACGATTGATGGTGGGGTACATGTATTCAAAGTACCAGCTGCCAAAGTGCGATGCGTCATAGTACCTCTTATTGTGTACCTCTTCCGAGAGCGGAGCAAGAAGTATGTACAAAAGTACATAGTTAGTATAACTAGGCAGGTACCTGTTGAATCACGTAAATGAGTACGTATCTTCTCCTTTTTTACATGTATTAGGTTATACCCACCCCAACCCCAAACCATAAGAATTACATATGAAATACCGTGAGATGAATTATATTTTCACGCATCTCGGGGAGAGACACGAGGGCATTAGCAACTAGCATCAAATGTCTATTTGAACGGCATCTAAATGTAGTTCTCAAATGCAAGAACTGCTTCCTCGATCTGGGCTTTCATATCAACTCCGTTCGTATACATGCCGCCCTCCTTCATTTGGCTCATCATGCTTGGAATGTCTCTTTCTTCGTCATCTAAGCTATAGAGTTTTCCAAATTGCCTCGTGATATCTACTGCCTTTTGGCTTCTTGGCCTACGGACCTGGTCAAAGGCCTTTAGAGCCGCGCTGATTTGGTCCCTCGATTTAACCTCGGCGAATACACCAGATAGAATCGCCGCATCCTCGATGGCCTGGGCTGCACCATTGCCAGCGTGGGGAGCCGTGGCATGCGCCGCATCGCCAACAATAGCAACGTGGCCACGGTAATAGGTTGGTGCGTGGTCATGATCTCGTATCTTCCAATTCTCCTTCGGGGTTTTCCCGAAAAACTAGAATACGGTCATCATTAGTTATCTGCAATATATACGGTTTATTTCAACTTACCGATATCAGCGATGTGACTTCCGGACAGAAATCTTTCCATTCGCCTGCATCAAAAGCAACAGCCCCGCGGTTACGTCGTTTGCTGTTTCTTTGATAGCAAGAGATACTGAACGTCTTTCCCTGATCCACGGGAAGGCCATTAATGTATCCAATGGGCGTACAAAACATTCGGACCTTCTCGATCGACTCCCCAGGTACCGCTTGCATTGCCACCTCCATCGGAACAAGGACGTTGAAGCAACTCCAGTCTTCATGGTTGACGGCGTCCGCCGCCGGATGATCAGGACCTAGGATGAACTTTCTAGTGATAGTCTTGACACCTTCGGCACCAAACACCAAGTCGAACTCTTCGACGGTCGAGTCAGCAAATGTAAGAGCGATATCGACTGGACCGTTTCCTGTCTTCTCCTTCTCTTCAATGCTTACCACCTGTTTACCAAACTCTACACGATGTCTAGGAATAGCATCCTCGAGGAGGCCTTGGATGAAATGCGCCCTGTGAACGGTCCTCCGCCCTTTAGCTCTACCTAATTCCGCCACGACAGTTCCAGCATCCTTCCCGCTTCCGACTATAATCTGGGTCGCCATTTCTATGTTTTCCTCGTTCGCCATAAAATGCGACTTTTTGAAGTATGCTTTTTTGATTTGTGGCGAGATTGCGTCCATTGCCTTGATGGCATTTCCATGAAGGGCAACGCCTGCTCCGCGGACTTCAAGATCCGGATTGGCCTCATAGACTTTGACATCTAATAATGGACTATGGGAGAGTCCAATAGCTAGGCAACATCCTGCGATGCCGGCACCGATAATAGCTACCCGGAGTCTGGTGTTTGTGGCTTCCATAATGATTACTGTTGTTGCCGGACAGATAATAAATCGGGTGGGAATAAATTATTATCTAGTATTCCCACAAAAGTTGCGAGAATATTGTGCATGTTGGACCTTTATATATATTCGAATGAATTTGCATTAAGAAGTTGTTCATTAGTGAGTCACTGGTGAAAGAAGGTGTTTCTTACTTTACAAGGTTCCGGTTGAATGATAAGTATTACACTTGTTGATCAGAAGAGTATTAGCCCGGCATTACCATTCCGTTATGAACATTGCCCTTGCCTTCCTCATTTGGGAAAATCCCCCCGGATGTGTCTTCTGTTTATGGTAGAGAAGGAAGGGAAGGGGGGGGGGGGGGGGGGGGTAGTTGCTGAAGGATAAACCTTTGATTGCATAAGAACAATATACACCTCGCGTTTTCGTGATTTTGGCTTCAGCTGTAATTAGCCCGCGTCACCAGCTGACACAGTCCTATCAAGGCCATCAGACCATCATACGAACATCTGCCTACACTTGTGTATTGTATATTCAAGCCACTAGTGACATGGAGTTTCTGGACACATCACGATGCGGGGGTTAAGAGCAAGTGCACTTGCTACTTTAGAGGCAAGTCTAGGGCACTTAGTAATTAGATACCGAGACAGTAAGAGCGACAATCTTCCATCCCAAGGGAGCATTTATAGTCACGTAGGCAATACTTGAATCTTGTTTTGGACTAGTCCCCTTTACATATACCCACGGTAATTCCCTCTCCAAAGTCGCAACGTTTTTCTATAAATAATAAGATGAATAGAGACATTTTAATTTAGGTTAGATGTTCCAATTGCATATAATATTACATTGTAGTTTCAAACTTTTCATCATGCGAACTAGTTGTTCGTCTAGAATAGTAAAAGTAAATACCTACATAGGTTTTCAATTATAATAAAGAGAGAAAAATAATAGGATGTTAAAAGACCAATCCTGGTAAAAATTTATCTTAGCGAGCTTAGAAAGTTATTTTTTAAAATAATTTATAAGATAATTTTTATTTTTTATAAAAATAATTAATAATTAAATAATAAAAATAGATATTTTTAATTTGTAAATGTTTGGAAGTAATAATAATTGATAAAAAGCTTTATATTTAATTTTGATATAATAAAATTATTTTTATGTTTTTAATTAAATTTCTTTTTTAATTATTTTTATAACTAAATCACCCTAATTACATAAAAAAAAATATTTTTAAAAGGGGGGGGGATTTATAAAAGATTATAATATAATTACGTAATTAAAATTATAAAATCTTATTAACTTCCATAAGATTAACCCTTTTAAGTTTACATAAACTTTTTAAAATATAAATAAACATTTAAAAATTATTTTCTTATTTAATTAATTTAAGTTTTTAATTATAAAATTATAAGATATATTTTATAAAAATTTTTATTTAATTAAAATTCATATTTAATATATAAACCCTTAAATGTTAATTTTTAATTAATTAATTTAAATTCTTAAATATAAAATTCTTAATTTTTTATAAAGTTTTATATAATAAAATTGGAAAGCATATCTTACAAAAACTCTTATTTAATTAAAATTTATATTTAATATAAATAAACCTTTAACTATTATTTTTTTATTTAATTAATTTAAATTTTCAAATATAAAATTATTAATTTTTTTAATAATAAATGAGGATAATAAAGTTAAAATAAAATTTACTAATTTAATCCTTTTAATTAAGGTTTTTATAAGCTATTTAATATGTAAATAAGTTTATAAAAGTTATTTTGTTATTTAATTAGTTTAAATTCTTAAATTCTTAAATATAAAATTATTAGTTTTTTATAAAGTTTTGTAAAATAAAATTATAAGACATATTTTATAAAAGCTTTTATTTAATTAAAATTTATATTTAATATATAAATTTTTAAAAATTAATTTATTATTTATTTATTATTATTCCAATTTACCTAGAATATATTACAAGTATCTGGTCCATCTTTTAGTATTTGTTCCAAGTAAAAACTATGTTCCGGAAAAAACGTATTTATTATTTATTAAATTAAATTATATTATTATAATTTTAATTTTATTTTATATTTTTATTAAAATTTATTTTTTAATAAAAATAATTATATTTTAATATAAAAGAATATTTAATATATTATAATATTTAAATTTTATAAAATGATATAATAGTAGCTTAGATGTGGGGTAATAATAAGGTCCAAAATAATTTCATTATTTTTTTTAATAAATAATAAAAATATTGTTATATTATAAAAAGGTTATTCTGGGGGAGGGCTGGGGTACTGCCGACCCATGATCCTTCCCGGCTGACCTTAGTCCTCCTTGTATGCCTTGCTTGCGCTCTGCAATACTATAGTATAATATTACCATACCCATTGCATTCATGGTAATTTTTAATTTTTTATTCAATTAATTAAAATTTTTAAATATAAAATTATTAAAGTTTCTATAAAAATTTATATAATAAAGTGTAAGGTATATTTTGTAAAAGTTATTAAAGTTTTTTAGAAGTTATTTTTTTATTTAATTAATTTAAGTTTTTATATTGCAAAATAATTACGGCATTAGTAGCGCTGAAATAAATAATCTTCCTGGAATTATTGGAATATATGTAAATTATAGACCTAATAAATAAAGGATTAAAAATAATAAAAATAATTATTAAATATTATTAATAATTTTTTAATAAAATTTTTTAAGGCTTAAAAATTTTGGAAAAATTATAATAAAACCTTAATAATTAATTCCCGGAATTGCGCTGGAAAGGTATAACCAAACTTTTTATATAATTCCCCATCTTTAATAAATAAATCATTTTTATAATATATAACTATATTAAGATTATAATTTTAATATAATATAATATTAAAATATTATATTAAATTTAAGATATTATAATAATTTCTAATAAAAGAATTAAAATATTTAAAAAAGATTAATAATAAAATAAAATTAAAAAATAATAAAATATTTATAAATATATAAATTTTCTTTTATTTAGTATACTAGTTTTTTGAGGCTGATCGCTTCGTAACCAACTTTACTTTCATAATTAATCATTTTTGTTTTATAATTATTAATTAAATATTTAATAATAAATATAATTTTTAAATAAAAAAATTTATTAAATTAAAATAATATAATTATTATTATATTTATTATTTTAATTTATTTAAATTATAATAAATTGGGGTAATATATTTATATAATAAATATTATTTTATAAAGATCTTATTAATTTTTTTAAAGCTAAATTTCCTAGGTTTCTATAGTTCTTTTAGATATAAATAAATTTTTGAAAGTTGTTTTTTTTATTTGATTAATATATGTTCTTTAGGTTCTATAAGATTAGTTTCTTTATAAAATTTTATATAATAATATAAAATTTTAATCTTTTTTTAAATATAATTTTTTATAAATTATTACTATTTGTAAGTAATTATATATAATAATTTGGCCGGGAAGGGCCACAGGTCGGCAACACTGTTTTGAGCCATTTTGGAAAGCAAATATAATATTGTGATATTGAAAAGAAAATTGTAAGAATAAGAATATATAATGGCTTTTCATAGAGATATAAAATCATTCACATATATTTATATTTTATACAAACTGCATATATCCCAACCTTCTCCCAGAATAACTTCTTTACAATATAATAATATTTTTATTATTTAGTAAAAAAAACAATAAAATTATTTTGGATTTTATTATTACCCTATACTCAGGCTGCTGCTATACCACTTTATATAATTAATATTATAATATATAAAATGTTTTTTTATATTAAAATTTAATTATTTCTATTAAAAGGTAAATTTTAATAAAAATATAAAATAAAATTAAAATTATAATAACGCAATTTATTTGGATAGGCAGCAGGTAGGTTTTCTCCGGAACACAGTTTTTACCCAGAACAAATACCAAGAGATGGACTGGATACCTGTAATATATTCTAGGTAAATCGGGGTAATAATAAATAAATAAATAATATATAATAATTTATTTTACCTAATTATTTTATTTTCTTCTTTAGGATATAATTACCTTACATTCTTTCTTTTATATAACCTTTGGTTTATTATAAAGTAATTGAAATGTAGGGTATATTTTTTAAGAATTATTAAAGTTTTTATTTAATATATATTAAATTAAGGTAGTAATTATATAATTAAAATTATTTTACAAAGGTTTTATTAATTTTATAGAATTAACTTTTCTAAGATTTCCATAAATTTTTTGGATATGAATAAACCTTTAAGAATTGTTTTTCTTATTTAATCAGCCTAAGATTATTATAATTCTTTAAGAATCACTTTTATAAAACTTTATATAATAATATATACTTTTTTTATTTAATTAGGCAAGCATAGGGTTACAGGGATTTAATATTAGATCTGGTGTGGGTAAATAAAAGATTTAGATATTCGAGACCAAAGTTTCTTAATTGGAAAGGATTTAATTATATTATTTAATATTTTAATATTATTATATTATACCTAGATCTAATTCAGAACTAACCTAGGTTAAAAGGTTAGGTATAAAAGTATTTAAATAAAAAGTTTATAAAAATGGAAGTATAAAATATAAATGTACCAAAAAAAATAAGTAATCTTGAAGAATTTAATGAATATAGAGAATATTTTATTAAAGAACTGAAAAAGATTGCTTTAATTATAGCTCTGCGCTGTACCTGGCTTGTAATGCAACTAATGTTATAATAAAATAACAAAATTAAAATACTCTATAAAAAGGCAAAAGAAACACATAAACAATAGATAAACCAAAAAATATAAAAACATTAAGAAATCTTTGATAAACTTAAGTAATATTAAAGAAAATCATAAATAAAATTAAAAAAAATAATTAAAAATTAATTTTAATAAAAGCTTTAAAAAATAATAAAATCTTATAAAAAATAAAAAAATAGGTTAAATTATGTAATTAATAATTTATTTAAAAAAAGATTTCCTAATATTACATTATTAACCTAATAAAAAATTATAAGTTATAAATAAAAAAGAAAAAAATATAATGTTAGGGGAAAGATTTTTCCTAAATTTTATAATTAATTTATTTAATATTCTTAATTCTACCACATAATCAAAAAAATCCCAAAAAAATAAATTTAATATATTTAAAAAAATAAAATTAAAAAAAATAAAAATAATTTTAAAAATAATTAAATTGTGGAAAGTTATTAATAAAGATTTATTATTAATAAAGTTTTTTAAAATATGTAAAAAATAATTATTTAAAACATTTATTATAATTGTAATATAAAGTTTTATATTTAAATACTACTTAAAAATATTTTATAAAGTTATAATAATAATATTATTGAAACTTAAAAAATTTAAAAAAAAAAAGTTTTTTAGATGTTTATAAATTAATATTCTTTTTAAAAATTATAAGTAAAATAATTAAAAAAATAATTGTAAATTATATTGCAAAAATAACAGAATAATACCAACTATTTTTAAAAAATTAAATAGGAAATAGATTAATTAAATCCATAGAAATAACCATTAAAATAATAATAAAAACTATATATATTATATAATATATTAATATTATAATATTATTCCTATAATTAAATATTTTAGGTATTTTTAATAATATTATATTATAAAGGTTTATATAAATGTTATATTAGAAAAGGTACCTAATATAAGTAATAAATTAAGTAAATAGCTTTATAGAAAAATGAAAAATACAATTAATCTTTAATAATGAAAAAGATGAAACCTATTCTTTTATTATAAGTATTTTACAAAGTTTCCTATTATTATTTATTTTATTTATTATTTATATAATTATTTTATATAAAAAATTAGATTAGGAAGGTATCTTAATTATTGATTTTATGGATAATATAAATATATTAATAATAGGATATTCTATAGTTGAAAATTGTGTTAAATTAAAATGAATATATAGAATATGTTTGGATTGGGTATAAAAATACAATATAACCTTTATAATATAAAAAAATAAATTTATATATTTTATAAAGGCCTATTAAATACTAACTATAAAAATTAAATTAAATAATATAATTATTAAATTTAAAGAAAATATTAAATTCTTTAAAATATAATTAAATAGGAAATTTAGGTGGAATAAATATTTAAAAATAATTAAAATAAAGACAGAGAAATAATAATATATTCTTTTTAAATTAATAATATTAATATAAGGTTATGATGTAGCCAAAATAAAAGAAATTTATATAAAAATAATATAAAATGTAATAATATATGGAATAATAGTGTGGCACATTTCAAATTAAAATTATAAAATAAAAAACATTATTAAGAAATTAGGTATTATTTAATTGGCTTATTTATAAGAAATTGGTAATGTATATAAGATAATAAAAATATTATAATTAAAGATAAAGTTAA
Organism: Daldinia sp. FL1419; assembly: GCA_025201765.1. NCBI lineage: Eukaryota > Fungi > Ascomycota > Sordariomycetes > Xylariales > Hypoxylaceae > Daldinia > Daldinia sp. FL1419. The sequence continues at coordinate 6,437 of MU623528.1, read as the reverse complement.
ATTACCCCCCAATATATTTCAATTTAAATATAATAATAATAATAATTAAATTTTATATAAATAATAAAAATTTTAATTTTAAAATTTAAGAAATAAAATAGAAAATTTAAAAATAAATAGAATTTTAAAGGTTTAAGAAAAGATAGGATCTTTTTATTATTATTTAAATATTAAATATATATATTATAAAAATCAAAATTAATTGGAATATTAAATAAAAAAAATATTAACATTTTAAAAAAATCCTTTTAAATTATTAAATAAAAAAATAAAAATAATATAAGAAAGATATTATTATATCAACAATTTAATCACTATTTTTTAACATAAAAATTAATAATTAATATTTTAATTTATAAAAATATAAAATGTTAATGTTATTATAAATATATATTAAGAAAATAAAATTAAAAGTTTTTTTATTTAAGAAAAGAATTTTTAAAATAAATACTCTTAAATGTAAATATAATAAAAAGGAAATAATATAATATATAATTTTTAAATATTTTAAATATATTTTAGTATAAGCCCATCTTAAACAAAATTTAACTTTAAGAATTTTCTTAATTATTGTAAATTATAAAAAAATATTATTTAACCTTAATAAAATCCCATTAATAATTTATTAATTTTTTAAATAAATTTAATTATTTATATATAAAATAATATTATAATTTATTTAATATGAATGTTTTCAAAAATTTTAAATTGAATAAAAAAAACCTATAATTAAATAAAAAGATATAAATAATAATATATTAGTAGGGTCCTTTAAAAAGATTATATTTATTTAAGATTATTCTATATTTATTTTAAATTATATTTATTAAAATTATTCTTTTTTATATCCATTTCTTTATCTTCTTTTTCGTTTTTTTTTAATTATATATATTAAAGAATTTTAAATAAAGGTAAATATATTTTTAAAAAAAGAATTATATTTATTAAAATTTAAATTTAAATATATTAAAAAATTATTAAAAATTTATAATAAATTATTATTGGGAAATAATAAAGTATTTAATATTAATTAAATTTTTAAATAAAAAATTATTGTAATAATAATATATATAAATAATGTAGATTGTTGGGAATAAAATGATATATATATATTTTCCTTTAAAATTAATTTCCTTATAAACCTTATATTATAATTAATAAGTATTAATGGATTAAATATAAAATAAAATTGTACCGCAGGATAATCATAGTATTGGTGATATTAAAATAAATAATCCTTCCAAAATTGTTAGAATGTATGAGAATTGTGGATCTGGTGAACAAGGAATTAAATATAATAAGAATAATTATTAAATATTATTAATAATCCTTTAATAAATTTCTTAAAAACTTAAAAGCCCTAAAAGAATTATAATAAAGTTTTAACAATTAACTTTTAAAATTATATTAGAAAGGCATAACCATACTTTTTATACAATTTTTTATTTTTAATAAGTAAATTATTTTTATAATATATAATTATATTGGGATTATAATTCCAACATAATATAATATTAAAATATTACATTAAATCTAAAATATTATAATAATTTTTAATAAAAGGATTAAAATATTTAAAGAAAATTAATAATAAAATAAAATTAAAAAAATATTAAAATATTTATAAATATATAAATTTTCTTTTATTTAATATAATATATATATAAAAATAAAATAAATTTTTTAAAATAATATTAGATTATAAATATAATAGATATAATAATATTATATTATAATATTGTAAAATATAAATAAAATATATAAAAAGGATTAAAATTAATCAAAAAAGATTATAAATTAATAATATTATTTTAAATTATTTTAAAAAATAAATATAATATTATGGTATTAAAAAAAAAGTTATAAAAATAAAAATAGGTAATAATTTTTTATAAAAATATAAGGTTATTTATATATATTTATATTTTACATAAACCACATATATTCTAACCTTCTTTTGGAATAATCTTTTTGTAATGTAATAATATTTTTATTAATTATTAAAAAAAATAATGAAGTTATTTTAAATCTTATTATTATTCCATATCTGGGCCATTGCCATATTATTTTATGAAGTTTGGGTATTATAATATATAAAATATTTTTTATATTAAAATTTAATTATTTTTATTAAAAGGTAAGTTTTAATAAAAATATAAAATAAAATTAAAGTTATAATAATGTAATTTATTTAAATAAACAGTGGGCAGGTTTTCTCTGAAATATAATTCCTACCTAAAACAAATACCAAAAGATGGATCAGATATCTGTAATATATTTTAGGTAAATTAGGATAATAATAAATAAATAATAATAATACTTTTTTTATTTATAATCTTTTAAAAATATTATTATTAGTAAATAATTATTTTTATTAATTTTTTATTTGATTATTTTAATATTTTTTTTAAAATATAATTATTTTGTATTTATGTAGTTATTTGAGTTTTTATTTAATTAAAGTTTTTATTTAATAGAAATAATAATTATGTATTAATTTTTGTTAAATAATTTCTAGGGGAATTTATTGATATAAGTTTTTGTTTAATAACGTAATATATAATTAAAATTATTTTATAAGAGTTTATTAATTTTAAAGGAATAATCCCTTTTAAAATTCTTTTAAATTTTTTTTAAATATATATAAACCTTTAAAAACTAATTTTTATTTAATTAAGTTAAACTTTTTAAATTTATTAACTTTCTTTATAATTTTTTATAATAGTTTATGATTTTTTCTTTATTAAATATATTATTTACTCAATTTTTTAAACGCGTTACCATTGTTAATAATTATATTTATTATCTTTTTAATTAATTATTTTAATACCTTTTTTCTAAGATATAATTTATTATAAAATTATTAAAATATAAAATATATTTTGTTAAAATTATTTTTTAAAGTTTATATTTAATAGTATTAATTTTGAATTAATCCCCCATAAACCCTACATCGCAGTTAGCAAGCATCGGCGGAACGGATACGGAGCGGAATCGCACCGCGGGATAATCACGGCGTCGGTGACGCTGAAACAAATAGTCCTCCCGAGACTGCTGGAACGTACGAGAGTCGTGGACCAGAAAGGCAGAACCACGCTCTTCATACAATTCCCCATCTTCAATAAACAAATTATTTTTATAATATATAGCCGCATTAGGATTATAATTTTAATATAATATAATATTAAAATATTACATTAAATCTAAAATGTTATAATAATTTCCAATAAAGAGATTAAAATATTTAAGGAAGATTAATAACAGGATAAAATTGGAAAAATAATAAAATACCTATAAATACGCAAACTTTCTTTTATTTAATGTAATATATATATAAAAGCAAAATAAGTTTTTTGAAACAATATTGGACCATAAATGTAATGGGTATGGTAATATTATATTACAGTATTGCAAAGCGTAAGCAAGGCATACAAGGAGGAAACGCTTTTGTTATCTATGGAAGAAAATAATGAAGCCATCTTAAACCTCGTTGTTGCCCCATATTTGGGCCATTACTACATTACTTTATAAAACTTAAACATTATAATATATAAAATATTTTTTTATATTAAGATTTAATTATTTTTATTAAAAGGTAAATTTTAATAAGAATATAGGGTGAAATCAAAATTATAATAATATAATTTATTTAAATAAACAGTGGGTAGGTTTTCTTTAGAATACAGTTCCTACCCAGAACAAATACTAAAAGATGGATCAGATATTTATAATATATTCTAAGTAAATTGGGGTAATAATAAATAAATAAATAAATAAATTTTGAATTAAAGTTCTTATTAAATATATAAATTTTTAAGTATTAATTTTAATTTAATTAAATTAAATTCTATAATATTATTATTTTTTTTTATAGTTTTTATAATAATTTATAAATTTATTTTATTTTTTAAAAATTAATAATTACCTTTATTAATTTTTTTATTTAATTATTTTAATATTTTTTAAAATATAATCATTTTACATCTTTTATATTATTAAAATTTCTAATTTAAATTAAAATGCAAGGTATATTTTAAAAAAGTGATTAGGGTTTTTATTTAATTAAAATTTATATTTAATATATAAATCTTTAAAAATTAATTCTTATCTAATCGAATTAAATTTTTAAATATTAATTTATTTAATTTCTTTTATATTTTTTTATAAATTGTACATAGTTATTTCTATTAATCTTTTATTTAATTATTTTTTTTAAAATATAATTATTTTATATTTAATTATTGAAATTTTTATTTAATTAAAACTATTAAAATTCTTGTTTAATTAAAGCTATTAGAATTTATGTTTAATTAAAGTCATTAAAGCTTATATTTAATATATAAGCCTTTAATTGTTGATTCTTATCTAATCAGGTTAAATTCTTTAAATATTATCTTTTATATAATTTTTTATAATAATTTATAATTTATAATTTTTTTATTTTTTATTAAATATATTATTTATTATATCTTTAAAATACTATTTACTATTTCTAATAATTATTTATATTACCTTTTATTTAATTATTTTAATATTTACCTTCTTTAAGATATAGTTGGTTATGGGGTGGTTAAAATATAGGATAAGGCATATGTTACAGAAGTTATTAAATTTCCTATTTAATATATAAGCCCTTAAAAATTATTTTCTTATTTGATTAGTTTATATATTTAAATATAGAATTATTAGTTTTTATATAGAGCTTCATATAATAATATATGCTTATCTTATTTCCTATTAAATATAACCTTTAAAGAGTGCGTTACCATTATTAATAATCATTTTTATTAATTTTTCTATTTAATCTCTTTAATATTTTCTTTAATATATAATTATTTTACATTTAAGTAGTTATTAAAGTTTTTATTCTGTTAGAGCTTTTATTTAATATATAAATCCTTAAATATTAATCCTTATTTAATCAAATTAAGTTTTAAAGAATCATCATTTTCTTTTATAATTTTTATAATAATTTATAAATTTATTCTTTTATTAAATATATTATATTTTCTTTTTTTAAATATATTACTGTTACTAATAATTATTTTAATACCTTTTTTAAAATATAATTTATTATAATATAACTAAATTATAAAATATATCCTACAAAAATTATGAAAATTTTTATTTAATAATTAGATTTTTTATTTAATATAAACCCCCAGAAATTAATTCTTACCTAATTAGATTAAATTCTTAAACATTAATTTATTTAACTTTTTTTATAATTTTTTATAATAATTTATAATTTTATCTTTAATTAAATATATTATCTATTTTATTTCTTAAATATTAATAATTACCTTTATTAATTAACCTTTTATTTAATTATTTTAATATCTTTCTTATAATATAATTTATTATAAAATAATTAAAATATATGATATATTTTGCAAGAATTATTAAAGCTTTTGTTCAATTAAAATTTTTATTTAATATTTTAATTAAATGATTTATAAAGGGATTTTATTAATATAAGTTCTTATTTAATTGAAAAAATTATACACCACAAAAAATCATAAGCATATATACAAAATACAAAAAAAATCTTAAATTATTTTAATTTATTATATTTATTTATTATTTATTTATTTATTACTACCCCAATTTACCTAGAATATATTATAGGTATTTGATCCATCTTTTAATATTTGTTCTGGGTAGGAACTGTGTTCCGGAGAAAACCTACCTATTGTTTATTTAAATAAGTTGTATTATTATAATTTTAGTTTTATTTTATATTTTTATTAAAATTTATTTTTTAATAGAAATAATTAAATTTTAATATGGAAAAACATTTTATATATTATAATATTTAAATTTTGTGAAGTGATATGGTAGTGGTTTAGGTATAAAGTAATAATAAAATCTAAAATAATTTTATTATTTTTTTTATAAATAATAAAAATGTTATTATATTATAAAGAAATTGTTTTGGGGGAGGATTGGGATGTATATAATTTATATAAAATATAAATATATATAAATGATTTTATATTTTTATAAAAAATTATTATTTATTTTTATTTTTATAATTTTTTTTTAATATTATAATATTATATTTACTTTTTAAAATGGTTTAAAATGGTATTATTAATTTATGACTTTTTTTGGTTAATTTCAATCTTTTTTATATATTTTGTTTATATTTTACAATATTACAATATAATATTATTATACTTATTATATTTATGGTTTAATATTGCCTCAAAAAATTTATTTTATTTTTATATATATATTACATTAAATAAAAAAAAGTTTATATATTTATAAATATTTTATTATTTTTTTAATATTATTTTATTATTAATTTTTTTTTAAATATTTTAATTTTTTTATTAGAAATTATTATAATATTTTAAATTTAATATAATATTTTAATATTATATTATATTAAGATTATAATCTTAATATAATTATATATTATAAAAATAATT
>MU623527.1:0-52253 GCA_025201765.1 Daldinia sp. FL1419 | reverse complement strand
GGTATGTAATACAGTATGGGTAAAAAACGAAGACGATCGCATACGGTGGTCAAGCTTGGACCATGTGCAAGACTTTTGGCCCGGACCTTCGTACCCACTACATATGGCACCTACCAAAGATCTTCGGAAGATACGGCATCGTACCTGAGTTTGTGATTACATACATCCGACCTGTATGATGACTTCTAGGTACTACTGTATTCGACACTAAAGGGCTGAGTCTTAAACCCGAAGTTATGAACCACGTGCAGCCACGAAAATTCTTTTTCATTCTCCGTATCTTGTCATCACCTATCAGCTGTGATTACCTATGTAGAAATTAGTAAAATTGCAATTGAGAGAAGCCGTATAGAATTGTTTACGCATTTATCCCAAATAAACTGAAAATGCACGTCATCATGAAATATACATCTTGGATATCTGGAAGTATCCATCTAAATGCATGTAGGTATGGCGGCAAAAAGATATGCATGACGTCTAATCCCTTTGCCGTTTGGCTTTCGGGTTCCCTCTTAACTCAATCGCCAATCTAATGCGCTTATTGGTTGGGATATCTTATTAGCCTACACAAACAGACGAATACATGTTGACGAAACATTCCAAGATCCGAGCATTGTGGCTCAGTTAAAAATAGGGCATTCCCCATTCCCCATTGGCAGGAGTGAGCGAACGGAGGGGATAACATTGCCACCGTCATTCCAAGTTGTATTTATTATTCATCAGCTTCATCAGCTTTACGAATCCGGGACTTAAGAGCTCCACTGACGAGAAATTCGAAGCTTTCTAGAAGACTTCCACGTAGGATAATTTGATTATCTGTCGTTCCTGTCGTTGTGGGGTAAGATGAAAACTAACGATCTCGATTAAAAAAAGCAGATCGTCGGTAATTCGCCTGCGATTGTTTGAGGGTAATGATCTACGCAACCCGAAAAGCACGTTCTATCAAGAAGATTTGGCGTAAAAGAGCAACAATTTACCATCGGCTTCGAAGAGAGATACTAGTATAGAGATCCAGAAGTTGATCATGGGTTTTATGCTTCTCATTTACGTATCTACGCGACTAATGCTTGGTTAGTTGGTCGCGCCTGGTTGGTACTACGAATCTGAAGCTATCAAAGAGGACACAATCCATCTCCATCTCCAATACCCAAGACGGGCCGTTTATAAACCACCTTTTGATTCATCACGCATACTCATTCTTTTTTTCTATCGGGTCCGAATGTCGAGATTAAACTTCTACTTGACTCATGATATATATTATAGGCAGGATTATTCTTGGGGCCAGCATGAGACAAACCAATTCGTATTAAGATATAACTATATTGATATTTATTCAACATTCTCAATTTCATGCTATCTTCAGGAAATGCATATCCGGAGCCGTAAACGTCGGAAATGTGTGCTATCAAGACATTATACAGTCTGACTTGGGCAATTCATAAGCTGCTGGAAATGGCATAACGGTATTCCGTACAGTAATTGTAGTTTCGGGAAATACGAGATTAGTGACATTCCAGTAGTGGCACGGCATGGCTTGTCATAACTTGTCATAACTAGAAACTAACAAACCAACGCTAGCTCTAGGGAACATCGTGCAGTGTATCACCCGTTTTCGAGCTCAGAAGTTCTAGTACTATTCCTGAGGAAAGACAATATGTCGGCATATCAATGGATAGAATTTTTGATACCCGGCATGCACCGTGTTTAAGAGGACAGAGGACCTAAACGTCCGGAAGGATTCCTTGAATCCTTTTTCTAGAATGAACGATCGGGCGGCCTTTAATGAGTCGTCTGATATCACCAAATTTCCGACCCTGGATTCATCATGTGCATGATTTGAACCCCGTGTCGTTTTTCTTCATTTTTCTTGCTATGCGATTGTCTCGAGACAGAGGAATACTGCAGAAAATAGTATCGGCATATCCCCCCTGTGCCCGAATTTAGTTTGTAGGTAGTTCTCATTTCGAGCCTAATCTTAAGGCTAGGACTTCATTGGCGATACTTGGGCGAAACGTAGGGCTGCTATTTGGTTATACAATGGTACCTTGCTGCTCATTAAAGCTGAAGGAAGTGCGCTAACGTTGAGTGGGAAGGTCGTGCTCCGATTCTGGCGTGAGTAAAACTGGAAGGATTCAGGTTATGCGACGTCGCGTTGCACTCCGCGTTGTTAACGAACGAATCCATATTCCTGCCCTTCACATTCCCACGTGGACAATGGGCTTAGTCTGGCCTTGGCTATGTCTCTGCGAGTACAGCTGAGCCATGAATAACAGTTAGTGGCGATACCTTCTTTCAACCAGCTATGGAAACGGTTACATGCGGACGTAACTGAAATATCATGTCAAAGAATGGTAATCTCGCGCTTCGTAAAACTAGCAGTCTAAAAAGCCGAAAACGTCCTAGTTTCCGGCGAGCTAATTAAGCCAGTACTGGCGCGTCTTCGCATCTTTCCGGCTATGGCTCGGCTCTGATTGTATTATTGCACGGATTATACCCAATTCGAATGTTAGCTAACATGTCAAATAAGCACCTAAGTAAACAAGATTTTTCTTAGCTTAAGCGAGGGATTAGCTGCCAAGACCCGCAGGATAGTACCGAGGTATTTTCATCGAGAGACCGCTACTTAAGTAATACGTCGTGTAACCAAGGAGTGTTATCACGAACTGCCCAGGTGTAATACGGTCAGATAATTAAATCGGTTACGCTGAGCCCCGCTGAGTCACATTTGTTGAAAAAAAAAAAATCGTAACGACGAAAGGAGAAGGGGGGAAAAGACATAGGACGTAAGGAAGATGCAAAAGATCCGAGGTTTATTTGAATGGAAAACACGGGCTCGGTTCGCATGTAACAAGTGGAAAACCAATGATTAATCTTCAGACCCATCGAGACAACAAACAATGTGTGGAAAAAGCGGACTAAAAAGCTCGAATGGATTACCCCGAGCCTTTCCCCAGGGGGCTTGGGGAATGGCCAGGGTCCCTAGCTCTCCCCAAGTTCTATTCGGCCCGTGGTGGAGACGCATTAATGGATTTGGAGGGAAGGGGCGTCACCATCAACTTCTCTTCATAGAACATTGACATCATTCTATAATCATGTGCGGGCAATGTACTAGAGTCTATCATACCTAAAAATGTTTCCATTCTACACTAGATGTAATAAATCGTATTATCAGGTACTGTCTATTAATTACCCAAGACGCAAATGGGTCCCCACTTTTTCCGTCTTCATTGTGGGAAAAAAAATAACTAAGACAAGAATTCGACAGCGAGATGAATGCTATTGATAACTCGAGACAACTAGTGAGTCAGTTTTATTTTATTTCTGGTTTGGGGAATTAGATTTACCCCGGAATTTTAGATCTGGTTGCGTCTCCAAATAACTATGGGAATTGCCGCCCTTACGTTTGACTTCTCTAGACAAGAGCTTGCGTTTTGTACATTTTATCTAAGTTCGTTGATCAGAAGGACTAGAACAAGCAGGAATTGTTTGCGTGCAAAAGAAGTAATTAACCAAAAATTATGGGATGCTGTTGGTTCAATGCTTAAAGCCTAAGACAACTGTACCCATGCAACCCTCCAGGCCCTCTCCCACGAATGAACAAATGAGCATTCCAGTTAGCCAATAGGCGCTGCCGCAACAAGTTCCTCTCTCCCCGTGGATTGGGATTGGGATTGGTTTGTTACCCGCATATGGCACGACAGAGAGAGTTAGTACGCGTGTGACCTCCAGAATTTTGTGGGCAAGTCCCACTGCCCTGGGAAGACCACTGTCACCCCCATTTGGTCTCCATCTGGTCTCTCCATCTGGAACAACTTGGAATAGCATTACGAGCCTGCAAGCATGTCAGCTCGGGCATTGTTGTCGTTTAAAGATATAAAAAAAATCTAAAAATCTAACGAGATCAGAAGCAAGGATGGTACCTATTGTCCGGGTTGCTCGCTTGCTTCCATGCTTTTTTATTGGCATGCGGCACGCCTTGATTCGTTCATCCCGTGACGATCTAAGTCAGGCTTGTAGCTTAGTTTGACGGGGTCTGGCCGATTACCTCGAAACGTTAATTCACCGAAATGCGAGTGAGTAAAAAAGCTCGGGTGGGCCTATACAAATCCGTGGATCAATGAATCTGGGGATCCGCATGCCACTTGCTACCTAATGGCTAGAACAGGTAGAGCTTAGGAACCCACCTACTCATCTGTAACGTCCCCCGGCCGGGGCGCCACATAGACAAGACAGGGCATAGAGCAAGGTCCAGTGACCAACGTGCCTTTGTTACTACCTTCATTCAAGGTACTTTTTTATTTTTTTTTTAAATTTTTTTTATCTAGTGTCGAAGTAAGCAAATAGGAAGAAACAAAAATGTATCAAAGAACTAGGGTCCTAGCTACATGATTTTGTCTACTTCTCCTTACTGGTTGAAACTAATAAACTACTAATCCTATTTCTTACTGGATACCCGGTTACATGAGAAGTATAACTACGATATACTTCGTATGTTACTTTGTATGCATGTACCTCTAATACCTTGAAAAAAAAAAAAAAAACCTCCCACCACTCGAATCCTGGCCACCCCGGTAACACACCCCTTTTGCATATAATAATGCATCGTCCCTCTCTCAATCTTTCAGTCCTACCTTTTTGACATTGCTCTTATTGCACCTCCGCACCTTGCAAACTTAGCAAAGCCATATCCATATGTGTCGCCAATAGACCACGCGGGGTCTTAGACAACCATGAAGAAGTTTGGCAACATCTATCTTATCGCGGCCACGTCCGTCATAGGTATGCTCATCTATATCCCCACCGCCTCTTATTATCTGACTTGGGTGTCGACACCGCGGAATACTGAATACTAACAACTTGGTTAGGCGGCGCGCTGTTTGGTTTTGATATCTCTTCTATGAGTGCTATCATCTCAACTGCTCCCTACAAGTGTCAATTTAACCAGCAGGTTAGTCTACTCGAACTTACATATCTCCCATAGTATACCGTTGAGCTAACAATCCCAGGGCAACAAACCCGGAACAAATGAATGCCAAGGTCCGGATGCTGTCGTACAGGGCGGTATCACCGCCGCCATGCCTGGAGGTTCTTGGCTTGGTGCTCTCATCTCCGGTGTTATCACAGATATATTCGGTCGAAAGACCTCTATTCAAATAGGTGCTATCATTTGGTATGATCTTCTACAACGTAGTCTGTCTAGGTCGTGATTTCTTCTAACACCACGCCTTATAGGATTGTCGGTTCTATAATCGTTTGCGCTTCTCAAAACATTCCGATGTTAATCGTTGGTCGTATCATCAACGGTATTAGTGTGGGTATCTGTTCGGCTCAGGTTCCGGTTTACATTTCCGAGTTGTCGCCACCGTCTAAGCGAGGTCGATTCATTGGAATGCAACAATGGGCCATCACTTGGGGTATCGCAATCATGTTCTTCGTTTGCTATGGTTCCAGCTTCATCGACGGTGCTGCTGCTTTCCGTCTACCATGGGGTCTGCAAATGATTCCAGCCCTCCTACTCTTCTTCGGTCTAACAGTTCTCCCCGAATCGCCTCGTTGGTTAGCGAAGCACGATCGCTGGGAAGAGGCCAAGGACGTGCTTGTTCTAGTCCACGGCAAAGGGGACCCCAACTCACAACTTGTTACGAAGGAGATGGCAGAAATTAGAGAAGCGGTCGAGTTTGAGCGACAGAATGCCGACGTATCTTATCTCGAGTTATTCCGCCCCAAGATGATCAACCGAACACACATTGGTATTTTCACACAGGTCTGGTCCCAGCTTACCGGCATGAACGTCATGATGTACTACATCTCTTACATCTTTACCATGACCGGCTCTGGCGATGATGTTCTACTACCCAGTGGTATTCAGTTTATCATCAATGTCGTTATGACTGTCCCTGCTCTTATCTGGCTCGACAGATGGGGCCGTCGTCCGACAATGCTTATCGGCGCATTCTTCATGTGCCTCTGGCTCTGCGTCAACGCTGGTCTGTTTGCCGTATATTCGCACCCGCCCGCCCCTGGCCAGTTCGATACTGCTGCTATCTCTATGGTTATCAGTGGAAAGCCTGCCAAGGCCGTGATTGCCAGCACCTATCTTTTCGTCGCGTCCTACGCACCGACCTGGGGTCCGGCCTCTTGGACTTACCCGGCCGAGTTGTACCCGCTTCGCGTGCGTGGTAAGGCTGTCGCCCTTGCTACGTCCGCTAACTGGGCCTTCAACTTTGCGCTCGCATACTTCGTTCCTCCCGCATTCGCTAATATTACCTGGCAGACGTATGTTCTGTTTGCCGTGTTCTGTTTCGCCATGTTCTTCCACACATTTTTCATGTTCCCTGAGACTTCCAACAAGACTCTCGAGGAAGTCGCTGCCATGTTCGAACATACTGGCCCTGGCTCAATTAAATACATTGGTATCCCGGCTTGGAAGACGCACAATGACCGTTCTATCATCAGAATTGAACGCAACCTTGTTAGCTCCGAAGAAAAGATCGACGTTGAGCATACTACCTCGGCTAAAATGTAGAATGGAAGAGGTTTTCCGTAGCGGCGCATCGGTTACATGGTTGGGGGCAACGCGGACAGGGGTGTAGGATGTCCCGGGGCATCATAATGGAAAGGATGTTTTTTTTTAATGTGAAATGCATTGTCGTCAAACCTTCTAAGAAGTGTGTTGATAGGAAATCCTAGGACATAAGTTTATCCCCAATAAGTTTTAAACCCACGGGTTAGCAAGGAAATCGAGGTTATATATCCCAAAATGAGAATAAGATATCATTTACAATTCCGTAGTTCAGTTCTGTGATTACCTAGTTGTGATGTTGGCTTTACATTTTATGTTGGGGTTAGTTGGAGACTCGGGCTTGATAATAGCGTTGCTTGGATATTGAATTAGTACCGTTATGCGTCTATTCTCTTTGAGCATCGATGCGTATGTATTGTTGGTGGCTTATTCGGCATCAGCATAAGTTGCACCGACCAATTAAACTCCTCGGGGCCTAATTGTTTATCTACGTCCTAGCTTAACCTACCTGCCTTGGTTGTTATTAAGCTTTCTTTGGTGTTCGTCCCTTCCACGTTTCGTCGACTCTTTAAAGGTGGATAATACCTACCTAGGTACCTAGGTATGCGTAGTCCCATTATATGTAGGTAGGTACATATATGTAAACCTAGGCGCTTTTTAGGTAGCGAGGCTTTCAACTCCGGCCTGTGTTACAGAAGCATTCTTCAACAGATCTCCACTATTATGAGTGTAACAACAATTAATAGCTGCGGGGTTTGGTTCAACAAAGATACATATGTATCTAACGAGAGACTTGGCATAGTAGCTTAGCAGATTATCAGATTAGCAAGGGACTAAACACTGGACTGGACCTACTCGTCAGGATTCCAATCATCCGACCTTTTACCGAGGCTTCGCCTCTAAGGTCAGGGACTTTTAAAACGAAACGGACTTTTAAAACGAAATTTCTTGGTATACTTAAATTTAGTATGTGATCCCCGCCAAAATTTAGGTACTACCGGAAATATGAAATATTCTACTAGTTGCAAATCCATATCAAAAGCACTCAAACAAGCAGGACAGATCGTTTTTTTTTTCATATAGGAGGCATTCAAATGGAGAAGTAGCCTAGTATATATCGCTTTTACGAAAAGGAAAGCGAGCGCTTTAATTTAGATGATTCTTTATTGTATAGCATTTGAGGTGTGTAAGTGAAGCATTTGTGAGTGTTACGATATTTGAATGATATGAGGGTTTTTTACATAATATGGTGTTGGGGGGGTGGAAAACATGCATGTAAATAGACTAATTCGTTTTAATTGAAGTACAAAAGTTTGTATGGAAAACGCTAGTAAAATTAAGTACAGAAATTTCGTTTTAAAAGTCCGTTTCGTTTTAAAAGTCCCTGACCTTAGAGGCGAAGCCTCGGTAAAAGGTCGGATGATTGGAATCCTGACGAGTAGAATTCGAAAATGGAACTAGACATGGAACTAAAACATCCAAAAGCCAAGCAAAAGCACCACATCCCCCCGAATCAGCCTCGTCCGTAGCCTGATCATTCCCAATACTCTCTTATCTCGCCCTTCATGATCTTCTTTTTAACACCATCGACTTAATTTTATCATTCGTGCAGATGATTTTCAATACTTGAAAACTTTCTATTCTATATATATATATATATATTTATAATTGCTGCCGAGAGCCTCCGTCGTCGTGTTACGCCTCCAATTGACATCCGATGGATCAGCCGGCGGCAAAGAAGAGAAGGCTGGCTCCTAAGATCGAGGCTCAAGCCAGTCCTCCCCATCCTCCTCCTTTCCCCCACGAGCCTGTAGGTAGAATTCAATTGACATGCCTATCGACCTGTCGACTTACATGAATAGGCGCCCCCCGCACAGAACTATCAAGGTCAAGAGGCGCCCCCACCGCCCCCAGAAAGACATGAATTCGAGTCATTCGCGAGGCATCTGCAAGATGCCGCCATGCTGATATATCGTCAAACCCAAAAATCACCATATACAAAGACATCCGTTCTTATCCTACGCTGGGAAGAAGACAATGCCGTCGAACATGACCTTGCTACCTTCGATCAAGTCCTCCGCGATCGGTATAATTACCGCACCGAGCGTTTCAATATACCTATAGTTTCAAACCCTAGCGTCAAACTTGGCGTTCGTATGGCATCGTTTCTCGAAAATGCGACGCCCGATCACCTATTTATAATATACTATGCGGGACATGGCTATGTTGGCGAGGACAACCGACTCTATTGGACAAGGTAGGTCACTACACGGTAGCATAGAAGGTGCTCTAACGTATAATCAGTAGCCCGGAGAGGAATTCAAAACTAAGGTGGAGTGGAGTTCGCTGTCTCTTTGAAGATATTCAATCCGATATGCTCCTTCTTCTCGATACTTGTGCTATTAAAGAACAACCGATTATAGAAGGCAGCAGTGCTAAACAGATTATGGCGGCCAACTTCCCGGAGCATTATTCCCGGGATCACGGTTTACGGTCGTTTACATCCCACGTCGCGGAAGCATTGGTTAGACTTAGCAACGCACGATCTTTTACTCCCGAGCGCCTATATCACGAAGTAGCTGTTCAGAGGCAACAAGAGCTAATACAAGCGTCCGGGTTAACCAATGGTGCTAGCAAAAGTATACCGCTCGCCGACAAATTACCAGTTCTATACTCTCTGAGTTCTATCAAAGGTCGGGTTATCTCGATATCTCCCCTTCCTTCTCACACCGAGACGCAGTTACGATCCCCGCAAGCTGGAATTGACGGAGACGCCCAATTGTTGACGACATCACGAGAGGAACCAATTATACATCCAAATGCGGTCGTGGACCTGACGTTCGATGAGCCGAGAGTGTTGGTTTGTACAACTTTCGTCGGCGAAGCCAGCCCCGACATGTCTTCTTTCAACCATTGGCTTCACAACGCCCCCGCTATTGCATCCAAAATCACCGTGGAAGGCATGTTTTTAGGGCCACCCACGATGCTGCTCATATCAATGCCACTTCTCGTCTGGAATGTTGTTCAGCATGATAAGGTCTGCTGCTTCTTGGGATACGTGAATTCCCATAATATGACTCACCTTTATAATCGATTGATCGGTTCCGTTTCGGTCAATAAAGCATCGGCGAAGGACGTAGAGGACGGCCGGATGCTCCTTGAAGCTCGAGAAGTAGCAGCAAGTACGCCTGTTGTCCGCCGACACGAATTGCCCAGCCATTCTCAACTACGACCAGAAACCCCCGTTCGTCCGGAGAGCATGGGTAGGCTGGATTCTATGACCCTTCCTCAACCAACAGGTGCCCCTAGTATAACGTATGGTAGTTCTAGACCGGGTACCGCCATACCAAAAAACGACGTCGAAGATTCAGCTGAGATGCAAGAGGCTGCTGAACAGCTAAAAGCATTGAGCCATGTCCGGCACTTGAGCAGCGACAATATATCCGCTGCTCATGTACAAGCCGTACCCACAGAAAATGCAGCGGTTACTCGTCGTGACGAAGTTTCGCCCCACGAGCCAAACGAAACTAGTATGGACGAACCCCCATTTAATCCTGAATTCGCACCACCATCTGCGCGGCCTAAGCAGCAGCGGCGATCTCTCCAAAAGCAAGCACCGAAACAGGAAACTCGATGTAATCACTGCAGCCATGCCCCATTTAAGGATTATTCATCACTACGAAAGCATATTGCTGCTGCCCATACTCGGCCGTTCCCATGTGCTTTCGCTTTTGCTGGATGTAGTAGCACTTTTGGATCTAAGAATGAATGGAAAAGGCATATCGCATCTCAGCACCTATGTCTTCAATATTATCGATGCTCGTCCTGCCCGCAGAGTACAGCCGAGGGAAAAGGTAATGAATTCAATAGAAAGGATCTCTTTACACAGCACCTCCGCCGCATGCATGCCCCTTTTGCCATAAAGAAGGCTCTTGCAAAGGGCGATAGCAAATTACAGCTAGATTGGGAAACACACGTTAAGGAGATGCAGCAAACATGTCTCGTGACTCGAAGACAGCCCCCACAGAGGTCCTCTTGTCCCAAATCAGATTGTGCAAGTGTTTTTGAAGGGCCTACCTCCTGGGACGAATGGACTGAGCACGTTGGTAGGCATATGGAGAAAGGCGAAGCAGGACGACTTGGCGTCGACGGTCTGCTAGCGAAATGGGCCTTAGAAGAGGGTATTATTGAACGTAGGGATGACGGTGAATATCGATTATGTAGCGGGTCTAACAATAACCCTGAGCGAGAATCTGCTGGTAACAATATCGAGTATCAATCCGATGGAAACAAGCGAGATACAGACAGGGACAAGGAAGGGGACAGAGACAGAGACCAAGATCAAGAACAGGACCGAGACCGAGACCGGGACCCAGATGAACGCACGATAATAGCAGCAAGTACGATGGTGGACAAAATGGACGTGGATGAATAACGCTGAGCGATATACTATACAGAATGCTACTCAAAGCGAAGCATTCGGAGGGAAATATCTCTTGAGGGCACAGGGACCGGACGAAAACTACGTGCCTCGCGAGGTCTAACGAGGCGGGCTTACGAATTTCCTTTGCTCATTTTGCCGGGTGTATCCCAACTAGATGTGGCACGATCACCTGACGTTTCTATTTTGTTCAGCGCAGACTACAGGGACGACTGTACGACTATATACCATTTTTGAGCATGTTCTTGCGAATGTCCATTGGGTCGGTTGTTTAAGATAGACATTAGGAGGGGGAGGGAGGCCTGCATAATTTGGTTCGGTATATTTTTTCTAACCAGGCCGCTTCGAGCGTCGCACAGTTTAGCACGTATGCGGTGATCATATTGAGGTTTCTAATTGACCTGGGAGTCAGGTGTTTATATTTGAAGTGATCCGAATTCATCCTTGGTCAGTTCTTGTAGAGTAGCTTCGATGCCATAAGCTGGTTCTTTTTTTTTTTTTTTTCTTCTTTTTTTTTCGGTTTTTTTGAGAATCCATTTGGGTTTACTATTATAACGTTACTGTCGTACTAATGACTGGTAGTTGATTTCTACGCGTTAGTATGGTCGTAAGAACAGGTTCCCGTTATTCGGTGAAATTACAATCCTGCCCAGGTCTTTTTGCTGTCGATAGTCTTACGAAGACAAGCCTAACTCGGTGTTGGCTCCCCACATCGTCATCCTAGACGAGCTCATAAAAGAGGAGTGGACCAGGCTCTCCTATTGGTGCTTTGAAAAACAAACTGGCATGGAGCCCCTGCGGGGGGAGCTCTTAGTAGCCAGGCAGGCCAGGTAGCTCGGTGCGGAGATGGAGAAGTCTGTGGAGTCTCTTGTCCTTACCAAAAGGTCCGGGGAAGCTCCGCAAAAGCGCCGCCATCAAAGAAACCAAGAGGCCTTGCCTCCATTTCACTCCGCTCCCTTCAACTAGGTGCAACAATGCAGAATGAATGTCAAGTGAGCTACATAGTTCTCCCCTTATAAGTCGTCACGTGGACCGAAGGAACGCCGAAGCCATGGATGCTCTCCACTGTTTTCGTCAATGCTATTATTTGTGGATTTGTAGCCTTATAGCCCTATACCATCGTACCCCAACCACTCTTGTGAAGAACCACAATGACATGGGGACATCGTGAAAACGGTTCGAGCGCAGCGGAGTAACAGTGGGAATGTTGGGGTATATGCGGGGGCGGAGCTTAGTTGAATCATGATCCTACCGCTATTACCATGGAGGCGACTCTTATGTAGTAGTCGTAGACCATGTCTGTAAAAGCATGTAGAGCGAGGTAAACATGCACGTATATATATATGTTCCAGGATAACACCATACCACTCGGAAAAAGATGAACCTCTGAATCGGGTCAAGCAACTTCCACATGGAGATTGTCGTCTTGAGACAGCCTTCTCCTACTCATACGCTGGATCGCTGCTGTGTGTGACGCAATTGTCACCCATTTAACCAGAATGGCAAACCTCCTGTCGCTAATCACGGTGGCGACGGCCGTTTCGGCTGCTGCTATTACACGACGAGACTATACGAGTAACGATCCTCTTGCTTCATGTCCAGGTTATACCGCCTCCAATGTTGTCAGCACGGGATCGGGATTGACGGCAGACCTAAAGCTTGCCGGTGAAGCTTGTAATATATATGGGACGGATTTAAAAGACTTGACGCTCGAGGTTTCATATGATACTGGTACGACGAGTCATTGCCAATCCTAATATACAAAGATTTCACTAATATTGCGTAGAGACAAGGCTCCATGTTAAAATCCAAGATGCTGCCAACAACGTCTATCAAATTCCCGAGTCCGTTTTTCCTCGGCCGGAAGCCAGGGGAGCCGAAGAAACGCAGTCGGCGTTGAAGTTTGATTATACGGAAAGCCCGTTTTCCTTTTCCGTGTCCCGTTCCGACTCAGGCGAGGTCCTCTTCGACACATCCGCCGCCAACATAGTGTTCGAGTCGCAGTACCTACGCCTTAGGACGAAGTTGCCGGAGAACCCGAGTCTGTACGGCCTCGGCGAGCATTCGGACCCTTTTATGTTAAACACAACTGACTATATTCGCACATTCTGGTCGCAGGATTCATACGGTGTTCCTGATGGCGCGAATTTATACGGAAACCACCCCGTCTACTACGAGCATCGAGATTCGGGTACCCACGGCGTGTTCTTCTTGAATTCCAATGGCATGGATGTCGTAATCAACAACACAGCTGAAGCCGGGCAATATCTCGAGTATAACACACTCGGAGGCGTGTTGGATTTCTACTTCGTCTCTGGCCCGAGCCCGGTCCAAGTCGCGCAGCAGTATGCCGAAATCGTGGGTCTGCCCGCAATGCAGCCCTACTGGGGATTTGGATTCCAGAACTGTCGGTATGGATACCAGGACGTTTTTGAAGTAGCCGAGACGGTTTATAATTACAGCCAAGCTGGTATCCCGCTTGAAACTATGTGGACCGACATCGACTACATGTATCGCCGAAGAGTAGGTTGCCACCGCAGTATAAAAATTGTCATTCGTCGACTAATAGTCATTAGGTATTCTCGCTGGACCCAGAGCGATTCCCCCTACACAAGATGCGCGAACTAGTTGATTACCTGCATGCACATAATCAGCACTACGTCGTCATGGTAGATCCCGCCGTAGCCTACCAAGACTTCCCAGCAGCTTTCCAACGTGGCGTCGAAGAAAACGTCTTCATGCTTCGCGAGAACGGAACCGCGTGGAAGGGTGTCGTCTGGCCTGGAGTTACAGCATTCCCCGACTGGTTCTCTGCTAATATCTCCAAGTACTGGAACAATGAATTTTCTCTATTCTTCTCGCCCGACAATGGAGTCGATATCGATGCCTTGTGGATTGATATGAACGAGCCTTCTAACTTCCCGTGCTTTTTCCCTTGCGATAACCCAGATGCTTCTGCTGAGGGATACCCGCCAGACCCACCGCCTGTCAGATCTCCTCCTCGAGCTTTACCCGGCTTCTCGTGTGACTTCCAGCCTGAAGGTACGGACTGTAACAAGACTGAGGTGAAGCCGTTGGAGATCCGCGACGGTACGCCTCAAGCATACTTTGACAACCTAGTCCTCTCGCCACGCCAAGAGGAGGGACAGCAACTAGGGTTACCAGATCGTGATCTGCTCTTCCCGAAATACGCAATCCACAACAAGGCAGCGGATTCGGATAGCGCAAATGCAGCCGAAGGTGGAATCTCAAATAAGACGGTTAATACTGATCTGATCCACCAGAACGGTCTGACCATGTACGATACACACAACTTATACGGCTCTATGATGTCTATCGCATCCCACGAAGCCATGCTTCAGAGACGTCCCACAGTACGGCCTATGATCATCACTCGCTCTACATTCGCCGGAGCAGGTACCAAGGTTGGCCACTGGCTCGGCGACAACCTGTCATCGTGGCACCACTACCGCCTCGCCATCCGAAGCATGATGGCATTCGCTTCCGTATACCAAATCCCCATGGTCGGCGCCGACACCTGTGGTTTTGGCGACAACACCACCGAGCAGTTGTGTTCGCGCTGGGCCGCTCTCGGCGCATTCGCACCTTTCTATCGTGTACACAATAGTCTTGATTCTATATCGCAGGAGCTATACCGTTGGGAGTCTACAACCCAAGTCGCGCGAAAGTTCATCGATATTCGATACCGTCTGCTCGACTACATGTACACGGCTCTACGCGTCCAGACCCTCAACGGCACGCCCATGGTCAACCCGCTGTTCTTCTTCTACCCACAGGACAAAAACACGTACCCGCTTGACCTGCAGTACTTCCTCGGGCCAGGGCTATTAGTCGCCCCAGTGACGGAGGAAAACAGTACTAGTGCGGACGTATACCTCCCCGACGATATCTTCTACGACTTCTACACACACGAGCGAATCGTCGGCCAGGGCAAAGCCATCACCGTCACGGATCAAGAATGGACGGATCTCCCGCTCTATCTCCGCGGCGGCGTGATTATCCCCCTACGCGCTGAGTCCGCCATGACAACGACCGAGTTACGCTCTAAGCCCTTCGAGATCCTGGTCCCGGTGGGCAAAGACGGCAAGGCGAGCGGTAGCTTATACCTCGACGACGGCGAGAGTATCCAGCAGGACGCCACGAGCGATATCCTTTTCGAGTATGCGGACGGCGTGCTCAGTGTTAACGGTACGTTTGGGTATAAAGGGGACGAGCCGAGGATTAGTAAGGTTACGTTCTTGGGCTTAGGGGGAGGGAAGAGCAAGTGTAAGAAGCGCGCGGCGAAGGATATCGTTACGGTGGATATTGATAGGGCGCTGGAGGAAGCGTTTACAGTTGAAGTTGGAAAGGCGTAGGGATATGTGCCTGAAGATATAAAAAGGGGGTATGTTAGTTAACATAGGCTACACTAAGTATTAAGTAATTGTAATTATATATAATGTATAAAGTTGCCATCACGTCACCACCAATGTGTCCAGCCGACAGGAATTTGCTTATGATCCGAGAAAAATAATGTTTGGGTAGCTTCCGAGAAATAAGGGGATGTAGATGTACTTACACATCAAACACAAAGAAGGGAATAGAATAGGATCCCCTGTGTAAAGGGGGATATGAAAAAAAAAAACCCAAAAAGCTCAGCCCCGGGTTCAAGTCCACTCGGGAGGGCTCGAACACAGGACCTACGAAAAACCGGCTTCGTTAGGTATCAGTTGTCTAGTCACGTTCTTCGGGCCCAAAGAACGGTCCAACCAAGGACACCACAGTGGGGTTTTATCTGACCTCGAGTCGCCCGGGTGCGCGGGAGTGGGCGTCGGCTGATTGTTTGGTTGGTAATTTAGATATTTAACCCGTACTTCGGGGGGCATATAACAAGTAGTACTTAGGTAGACATATTGGTTGCTGGGTGGGTGTCTAGGTACACGCGAGTATTCAGGTACCGACCAGCTGTAGGATTGCTACCTGTAATGCTATCCGTGATTCTACTTTCTACTCAGATTCTTGACAGCTCTAAGACTTTATTACAATAAATACGTTGAGCTCTTTTATATTCTAGATATTCACGTTATTCACGTTTACGAAATCCCGTTTGAATTTTAGACAGCGGCCCTCTCAGTCGCTAAAACAGAATCAGGCGGAGCCGACTTATCAGCCCTCCATCTTGCAGTTACATCCAAATTGACTCCCCACGGGGCTGTACACGATATTCTTGGGGGAGGCCCTACTTGGACACCGAGACTGGTAATACGTGCTGCGTGACCTCTCGTCACCGAGCGTGGTTGCGGTTCTTCAGTTATACATAGATTTATGTTAACCTATCAGGTTACACGCTTATAAGAATAAAGACATTATTATGTATGAGAGTCTAGAGCCAGTGCGGATATGAAGTCTTTAGATGGATACTTTGCATCAAAGGGGGGGATACACGATGGGGAAGTTTGAATAAAATAGGGGGTAGGCGAACTAAAACGCATCAACATAGATTCGTGACGCAGATAAGTATTGAGATATTTGTAAATAATTCCGTTAAGAAAAGAAATAAAAAAATAAAAAAGGGAAAACTAGCACAACCCGTGAATACAGATAAAATCGAGGCAGCGCCATACGCGAAACGGAGCTGTACTTGATTTTATTGTACCGGGCTCGAAGACGGTCCTGATATATTCTTCCTTCCTTGACTAGCCCCTAGAACTCTCTTATCACGGCGACACCGTGGGAATGACTACAAAACCCTGACTTGGTGGGCAAGATTAGGTCTAGCCTTATCCATTCGAGGTCGGCAAACAAATTTCGACGGTTATCTTCTGCAACCACCCTCAGGTATTCATCCAGGTTATCTCTCTTGAAACAGCCAAACATTTTAAAAAGCTCTCGAGTTTCACAATTACAAAGATACAAGGACGAAACCGACGGATCTTTCTACCACGTCGTTCCATCCCACGTTTTAATCCAATCTTCAAGAATTTGTTCTTTGATTTTATTTTTCTTACACAATCCACCTACCATCGCATCATATCACCACGTTCGGCACCGCAATTACAGCATCATGGGTGGCGCTGACATTGGGGACATATCCGATGGCGCTTGCTATTTTGCCGTCAACGCCGAAGCCAAGAGTGACTATATCCCTTGTGGTAACGTCTACTCTGGTTCGGACTGGCACTGCTGCATGGCTGGCGATATCTGCCTCGGTGATAACGCATGCTTCCATAAAAACCGTGGGTTGTCATAGTAGCATCCCGAGAAAGCACTTTAGACTCGTTCCGCTAATAAATATTGTGTCATAATTAGTTGGAATCACTTACCTGGCGGGTTGCACCGACAAGCAATACGGCGCTCCTGAATGCCCGTTCAAGGGAAAGTATAGCGGCCAGCAGTGGGCGGGACTACAGCGCTGCGATGGCATCAAAGACGGTGACCGCATATGGGCCGCGTGCGAAGAAACCGATGACCTGCCAGGCTTAAAGCCGCCTGCTCGTTGCGCGTGCTCCGACGACACCCAGGTCATCTCCGACAAACCGAAGCTCGACAACATCGCCCAGCTTCCTACGGGTCTAGGCGGCACTATCTCCTGGTACGATGGCATGAAGCCGGCCGTGACTACGACGGCGAAACCGTCATTAACGAAACCCATTACCACATCGTCATTGGACCCATCAAGCACTCTTCCGCTAAATATCGCAAGCGGTGGCAACCCGGTTATGCCTCCTACCGACGCACCCACTGCATCCACTAACACTGGAACCGAGCCGACAAACCTCTCTACAACAGCACAAATTGGCATCGGTGTTGGCGCAGGCGCCGGCGCCCTGCTCATTGGGTGTCTCGCATTTCTGGTGGTGCTCCTACGAACGCGCAGCAAGAAGAAGAAAGCTAGGATCCAGTCCGCACTCCAAGATATTTCCCACCCCGGCAGCCCACTCGACTCCGCAGCACCGTTCTTGAGTGGTCATCACGGCCAGGCAGACACAACGTACCCAGCCTTCAAGGCGGAGCTCGCTGCGGACGAGCCCAACAGTGCAACTGCCACAGCCGGTCAACCCTCACCACTCTCTCCTTCCGCAGTCTCGACCGCTTTATCACCCACGGCGCCGTCGTTCAAGTCTCAGCAGAAGCAGTACACGGCATACAACCCTACACTACACGGCAACTACGCGGAGAAGGGCAACGCGGGCTAGGCGCCCGCTCCGCCGACGGGTCAGGAGCCTCAGGAGAACTCTGCCGAGGGAGGTGCATCCGGAGCACATGTTTACGAAATGGAGGGTTAGAGAGGGCCATAGAAGGCGGGCGCGATACCAGAGAGGACTGGGGAAAAGGAGAGGTAACGTTGCCTGCCCGAGGTGTTATCTGGAGTTGGGGATCACATGTTACCAATATGATTTGATTGCATCTCCAACGTCGCGCTCAATAATTCGGCTGATCGCCACCATGTACATTAAAAAGAAAAAGCGAGGTTATCGCTTAAAAGTGGTAGATGAACGGTTCGCTGGAGCAATTAATATTCTCATGACT
Organism: Daldinia sp. FL1419; assembly: GCA_025201765.1. Taxonomy (NCBI): domain Eukaryota; kingdom Fungi; phylum Ascomycota; class Sordariomycetes; order Xylariales; family Hypoxylaceae; genus Daldinia; species Daldinia sp. FL1419. The sequence goes on along the minus strand of MU623527.1, from coordinate 33,759 downwards.
CTAAAATTGCTAAACTGTGCAAGCTGTATGCATATATGTTATGAAGTTTGCCCCGTATAAGTGATAAGGCGTAAAGGATCTCGAGCTATGTATTAAGGAAGATGAGAATTTATGATGAATCGGGCTGTTCACGATCTGTGAGGTTGTACTATGTACACAATGATGCACGTGATGAGCTCCACTGTTAGACTCTTAGGTACTAGAAAGTCAATCACGTGATGGCTAGATAAGCTTTTACGATAGTACTAATTACGTATATGAGGGCATTCGCACTCCCCATTCCTTGTACTTGCCGTCTACAAGTGGTATCGCCATATTTCACACAGCCTAGCGCCCTCGCCCCACATAATGTCAGCCATATAAAATCTTCCTTCAACTTGCCAAAGTCCGATTCGACATCATTTCCAAAGAGTCTACCAACCCCTACACGCTCATAACATCCGTTATATCCCGAAACTTCAGCGCTCTTCAAGAATAACTCTTGGTAAACCATCTGGTGACTTAGCCAACTGCCAAAACCGAAGCTTGTGTCGATTTGGGATGCGCTCGACACGAAAAAGGCGTATAGTGGGCCTCCCGCGGGATCATTCTCTTCATTCTGGTATCGGGTGTGCTCAAGGGGGAGTGCTCAAGGGAAGCCCAACCTATAATCTCTCCTAAAGCATCCGTCAGCGCTACCCGCTTCCACATATCCCTTCCGAAGTGCGGTTTATGGTCCGTCGATCGAGTGGCGACCTCGGTGTCCTCTGTGCTAGTGAAGTATCCGTCGACAACAACTGGTCGTAAACACCCACGAATTCGCAGAAGAGCGAAGCGGGTGTCGTTGCCGTACATATTTTCCGGCGTCGGACTCGAGACGAGATTAGACTGTGGTTCCCATGTTTCTTGAGTAACGTGAATCATACCAACAGCCCCAACCGCACATAATTTCTTTGACACAAGATAACGCCCGACCTGATATCTTTGCCGCTGTCGCTCATCTGACTCGTAGCTATGGATACCCATGGCCACGTCGGTATTCCCTTTACCCTTACTCGCGGTCGCGGTACGGTAAACGTGTAAGTCGGGGTAGATCCTGCGATTGCAACTCGCGGAATAAACCACCGCATTGGTTGGGCGCCGTGGCGGCGATGGTGAGCCACGCGTACTGGTAGTAATCGGCCATGCGAACCGCCTCACGATTCCAGTGGCATTCTTATAGTACCGCCAATCCGATTGTCATTGGCTAGGTGATACTGACAGCAGGATTGTGGTCTTACTTTAGGAATCGGAAGGCGACTCATCGTTAAGCCAGTCCTATAAGCGAGAGATGTGCGGCTTTGGCATCGCTTCGAATATTCTAAGTGAAATAAGGAGCAGGACGGTCCTAACGCGACTTCTAGTACAAACTCATAACGTATCAAGCACCACTCTATTGTGGAATCAGAATACCTCTAATCAGAAACCATTGATTGTTGTATCGCAATGGTTAGTTTCCGGAGCGCTCACAATGATACGGAAACCTAAGGATAAAGCTCCCTTTCAACTCTATTTTGAGCATGAACAGGACGAGTTTTCCAATACCATCGGAAGAGATGTGCGATATGAGGCTCACAATTTCCCATACCTAACAAGCTGGAACATCGAACCCCAAGGCCCCGCCGCTGGATCACTAAGTAAAACGCTTCATATACGTCCGAATTTAAGAGAAGCCGCATCTGCATTTATTTTGACTGTAGATGTATTAACAATCTCCCCCAAAACCGAAAAGCTCGCAAGGTAATGTGGTGTTTTCGTTATCAAAGATCGCGGGTCGCGATGTGATGACACAACTCGGAGAAGATACTAGGGGAACATTCTTCACGACGGCTAGAAACTACCACGGGCACCATAACTATAACAGCAAGGGGACCTAACGTTGACTCTGCAGCCGGGTAGACGGGTAGCCCCGCCGTGTGATGACGGAAATATATACCAAATTAGGACGCAGATAAAGGGCATCGTCAAATCGGCCGGTCTGGACGCGAAGCTGTGCCGCCGGATTTTGGAGCTCAAATCAGACGATATGTTGGAAAATTGGGGCAAGCGCCTACGAACGTAGCCCTTCAAAACTGGGTCGCTTAAAATCTCGCAGCTTCGCGTTCGCGTGGGTGTGGCCTACTCCTTTCCTACTATTTGGATGCACTTGGGCGGGATAGAGACAAGCATATACACGACACTGTCAGCAGACGGGAGGAACAAGAAAGCTCGGCAAGATCGACTTGCTGGATTCGACGATCATAATTGACGTTAGAGAACTTAGAACAGCCAAGATGAAGGTCTCAACACCAGTTGCTACACAGCTCCTCCTCCTCGGCGCGCACGCATCCGCCAACATCTTTCAGGCGGCCAGCGATGGCGATGGCGACTACATCACCTCCGTATGCTCGCCCGCCAAAGCGCCCGATCAATCAGATCCAGCGCCCTGCGTGGCAATCCAAAACATCGAAACAGCATGCTTGCCCAACGGAACATCTTCCCTCGCGCTCGAAGCTCACGCGCAGTGTCTCTGCGGAGGGAGCTACTTCGCCGAATGGCTCGGCTGTCGGCGGTGTCTGTTAAAGCACGGCGCGCTATCGCAGCGCAACTACAGCTACTTCTCTGATGTGCTATCCAGCGCCAGCGAGAAACTATGCGAGGGCACGCCCACAGCGGCCTTCGCGACGCTATTCACCGAGGCGCAAGCTGGCGTCCCGGAGCCCACTACGGGAGCTACGGCGCTGAGCGATGTGAAGAGTGATGATGCGGCAGTGAGCTTGTATTACACGGCAAGCGGGCCGCAGGGCCCGGGTCCGATTACGGGAAGCGCGACGGCGGCTACGGCGGAAGCTTCGGATTCGAGTTCCGCGGAGGAAACAGCGACGGGAGGAGGTTCTCAGAACGGACGAGTTAGTTCAACCAGCAGTGCACCATCGGCGACGTCTTCAAGCTCTAGCAATATCGCCGTCCCAACAGGAGCGCCGAGCAACGGTAAAGGCGCGATCTTCGCGGCAGCGGTAGGCGGTGCGCTGGTGGCTGCGTTATAGGAGAGGTCGTGATATACCCACACGTAGTCATGTAATACACGATGAATCCCTAATATCCCTACTATTTAATACCAATATAACTAACTACCTATTTATCGCCTCGTCCATCCAATATGAAACCGTGATAATAAGAGCAGACCACATCTTACCTAAGAAACGTGCTCAAGGCAATATATTTACCCCCGGCCAAGCCCACCTTTAGCCCAATGGCGCAATCTACGCGTATATTACCGCAACGACCAAGCGCAGGCCCTCTGTCCTCCGCGTCTTTCCCAATCCGCTTCCAGGGTTGGTGGGACTCGGTGCCATGCCCTTGCCTCATATGCCAACATAGCCTACTACCTTGATGGACACCTAGAGCAACCTTGCTGGCCAGCTTTTCCCCTTCGGCCAATCACACCATCCGCCTATCCCGGCTCTCGTCCCCCGGAGTCGCCAGACATACCTACCTAGGCCTAGACGAGTCGCGGATCTGTGGAATCGACTGTCGGGTTAGGAGACCCGTACGGAAGGGCGGCCGTACCTGCGTTAGCTCGGTCTGGGGAACGGCACGCCCACGTGCGGGCGCGCCTATTCTAACGTCAACCCGTCGTCTCGGGTATCATCTAAATTCATAAGATTCCGGCGGGTGGTTTGCTGGGCATGTCATAATTGAAAGAGTACATTTACAGGGCTACCGTCTCCCTTGCGACGACAAGTCACTGTGGTAAGACCTGGAAAACTGGACAGAGCTACGAGTCAATTTAGCGCACAGAGAATATATATATATATTTAATTAGTTATAGTGTCATGCCTCATTTCTACATCAGCAATTCGCCCTAAATAACTCCTTAAATATAGCGCACGGCAATTTCGTCGACTATTTACTGGGGCATGTGCTCGAAAGGCTTGGCGAGGTGCTCAGCGCAGAAGGGCAGCTTGCCGACGGTCCAGATCTCGGTGTCCTAATAGTTAGGGAGCGTGCATTAGCCTATGGTGTCGATTTGAAAAAAACAAACAAAAAAAAAACAAACAAAACAAGATACGAGCCGGGATAGACTTACGGGCTTTAACGCCTTTTTATCAGCGTCGCTGAGAGTGCCGCCCTTAAGAGCGATGATCGGGGGCGCCGCCTCGGGGTCGTGTGCGATGGGAGACCCGCATTCGGGGCAGAAGATACGGTGCACGGGCTTGCCGGATGTACCAGCTTTAGAGAAGGTCTTCGTTGTGCCGTTGATGGTTAACTTGTCCTTGGGGACGACTACTACGAGGGCTGTTGTTGCGATGAATATTAGTGGACTATTTTCGGTACACGTAATGAGCGGGGGTTATGACTTGGGAAATTCATGGGGGTTTGCTGGAGAATATCGGGAGCGACTGTGTTGAAGTATGATATGGTGCGGTATGAACGTACAGTAAGTAGATCCGCTCTGTCTTTGGCAATCGTCACAGTGGTCGTAGCCGACGATGAGAGGGTCCGCGTCAACGGTATATTTTACAGAGCCGCAGAGGCAGTGACCTGAGAGACCCATTTTGAATCGGAACGTCTGTGTGTGTTGCTGAGCGGTTTTTCGACGAATATGTTGCTTAAGGGTGTAGGTTAGTATTGTACATAGGATAGACTTTGATAGAAACTAAAAGAGGGACGGGAAGCATTTATATAAGCTGTAATGCCTAACCTAAGCCAGATAGATAGCCTCTAAGTCCGTGGGGAATCCTATAGTATACACGGTAAATCGAAGCGTAATGCAAGCAACGCTGTTATGACATACATAGCTTGGCTGATCAGACTTGGGGCGGGAGCTCCCCTGTCAACCTGTTCTCATCTCGGAATGGACAGCCACTGATATTGGATTGGCCGACTCGGATCTGCAGTTTTTTACTTCTCGTTATCATTCTTACGTTTCGAAGATCCTTTTGATTACTATTAGGCAATTTCTGCTTCGGCTTATACAAGTAACTAACGAGATAGGAGTTCGTAACTCTTGTTCTTCGTGTACTCTTCCTCCTCAAAGAGCTTTTCTCCTCGCGGCGGGGTTGATAGCTCTGAAGGGCTATTGGTGGGGTTATGCGTCTTATTGCTGCTAGTCTACGTCAAGAACCTAGCTGACGTAGCACGGAATCTGATCCCTTGCAGCCCTAACGGAGTTTCATGTGGATCTCTCGCCTCCATCTAGTTGTACACTTCCACACCAGACCAGCAGAGAAAAGGCTGCGCGGAATATGCTCATACATACCTAGGTACCTAGGTTAGATGACAACGATAAAGTGAATCACTTTCACATAGGACCCGAATATAGGTTACAAGGCCCTGATAGTCTCATCGCATTATGGATCGAGATGTTTCTATCGTGGATCGTGAAGACCAACAGCGATTAGAGTTGAATTGAACCAACTCAAAGTTAGTAACGGACCAACCCGCATTAGCTAGACTCATGTAAGACATCTCAATCGAGATAATTATTGCGGCATGCCGAGCTAACCAACCAGTTATGTATTTGTCAAACATCCCAGTCCAAGCTCTGCTACCTAAAGCCACTGGCTTTGATATCGAATGCTTGATTAGCTCTCGGAATGGGTGTGCTGGTGTGCTGATGCTGACTGGCTATTTGTATTTGGAATAATTTTTGTGTTTCAGTAATCGCGCTTCTACGAGGCGCCGTATTACAGCCCTTCGGTCAACGGCAGATATCATGTTTGAAAATCCTCCGAAGATCATCGCTAGGCCGGCCCAATACTACAAGCCCATTCCGGTGGAGCTTGCCGAATTCCTTCCTGCACGTCTTATCAATGGACTCTAGGTAATTTGATTGTGACACTGTCCAAACTTCTTACCGCTGGACGACCCACGTCTGTTATAAAGAAGTTCGGTATAACTAAAATATGAAGCCAACTGTTTCGGCCCCTTACTCGGAATACGCCGGTATGTGTGTAGCACTCAACCCTAGCGGATTCTTTGATAGGAAAACGCAGAGGAGTATTTGGAATATCTTGCTAGGGTTAAGCAAAGGCTTTAGCCTACTTCAAGTTCACATCGTGGCCGCCTGATGTGATCCCAGCGGAATGATTGAATGACGACAGATCAAGAGTATTAATCTTTTTAACATTGCCTCTCAGACATGCAGAGTGAAGACCTCTAGATTCGCTAAGAAATTGCAGCCCAGGCTAATAAAAATCTGAAGATCCAATGTTGAAGTAGGAGGATGTTCACGTTGCCCATGGAAATTTTATCAGCCATGAACAACGTCAATAAGGAATTTCTGTACGCTCGTCTAGATTCGCTATCCTCATAAGCCAAAACATACCCATCCATGGATGAGAGGCGAAAACCTCGAATGTCCTTTTGGGACCGGGTAGGTGAACTAGTCTGGCTTGACGTGAGAGGCCGTTCAATTCGTTCAGGCCTCTGTCGCAGCTTCTTGATAGCCATAAAATAGGCGTAGTCCAAACAGCTCGTCGTCTGAAAAAGAGGCGGTGGCTGTTTCTTTACAAATAACCTAGGTAAAAATTTCGGGGTCGACACCCATATCGTATTGCTTTCGCTTAATTCACAGAATATTGCCTCAAAGTCATGAGCATAGCGTACGAACCTCGAATAAAATATAGGGGTCAACACTTTAAACTCCATCTTATCGGCCTGGTTTGGGTTCTGTTTCGCGGATGTCGAGTTTATGGTCTCGATAGACGCATCTGCAATACCACAGGGAATATATCGTACAACTAACGGTTCAGATGAATGTTCGACCAAATTTTTCAAATATTTCCTAAACAGAGGCTCAAGCTGAGTCTCTATTTTGTCTGCGTGACGGCCAATGCTAGTGCTAAGTGGCTCCGGTCGATACCAGACATGGAGTTTCCTCTTAAAGAAAAGGACGGCAGCTTCTTTCACGATTCTGGGAAAGGTGACGAAGCCAACCCACCACCACGAAGCTAGAAACTTTAATTTTTCAAGGCAAGTCATTTCGGTAGGATCGACAGAATTGCCTTCGGAGAAAATACGAGCTACCAATTTAGTACTGCTCTTAGAGGATATTAGATTTATCGTATTATTGATGGGACCTTTTCCTTCCATATTCGGAGATAAGGGGTCATGCGCTACGAGCGAATATGCTCCTTTCCTAGAGTTAAAGGGGGACACGTGAAAGTCTTTTGGCCATGTCCGTCTTAGAGGCTCTGAGCGATTGGGTTTTTGAGCTGATGTGGCCCCCTCTAGGGAATTATTAGTGTGCGTGTCTATTGCGTCTATCCCACCATCGGTGGTTAAGAAGTACATCCGTCTCTCGTCGAACGTGTTATTAACTTCAAGGATTATTGCAGTAAGGTGCCTATCGGCAGAATAAAGATACCAAAAGGACACAGGGTTGAAATGATATCCTAGAAATTTTGCAGCCGTTACCAAATACGCATACGGGTATTTGGAAGTATCAACGCCCTATGTCGTGTTAGCTCTAGAGTCTAGGTTCCCTGAAGCGAAGGGGGAACGCCGCACTTGTGATTCGAGGTAGGCGTCCAGCTTGCCCCTTAATCCGAGGTGTCCGTTTCCCCTATCTAGGTAATCCGAAGCATCAACCTTGTACCAACCCCCAACTCCTGTGCTATACTCGTCGTTCGAAATCATGCCGCCCGCGACACCTGTCCAACCGACGGGTATCCCAACTAGGAGATACGAATAAGAAAAGGAATGCTTCTTGGGGAAAGATCTGGCGTGTGTAGTTCGACAAGGGAATAGCAGGGGCTGTCCTAGGCCGTTCCATGGCACGGATAGTTGTAAAGATCGACTACGACGCCGCACATATGTGAGATAGGTGAACGCGGCTGTAACCACTGTGATCACCACCAAGGATAGTTTGGTATAGTTGATTTCAAGGGATTTGGGGATTATAGAGTCTCTAGTCCAAAGGAAGACAATAAGTAGGAGTACTACATCTCCGATATGTCCGAAGGCAAGATAGTAGCATAAAGCGACGATACGTATAGTAATGCTATATACTAGCATTTTGGGAATGACGGCCACGAATGGACCTTTAAAGCGGTTGATCGAGATAGAGTACCCAAGTTAAGCTATTTCATGCAAACTCCTGCTGTTACCCGAAATTTAGAAAAAAAAGAAAAAAAAAAGAAGACGCAAAAAGAACGAAAGGGGTTACTAGGTTCATGCTTTGTGCAATAAACTATTGGAAAAACTACCTGCATAAGGAGAAACGGAAACATTCATGCAGCGGTAGGGAATGAGAACCTTCCTGAGACAAGTAAAAGCCACATCGTTATCTTATCTTATATCTTATCTAAGCCCGTGTGACTGTTCGTCGGGAATCGACATTGGAATAGACCCATACAAAACTGCGAATAGTTGCATTATCTAGTTAGTCCATAATTGAGTTTGGATCGTCTGTGGAGCTCGTATCTTAATAACGTATCAATTTAATTGTTCGAATATTCAGCTTTTTTACAAGTCGTACAGTACCGGTCTTCGTAAAGAAAAAGAAGAATGGGGCTCCTTAGTGTGGCTTTGCAACGATGACCTTGTGCCATTAAACATGAATGTCGGGGATAAGGGGTGTTAAGGGAAGTGTTAGGCGGCTGGGTAAGCTGGGCCACAAAAGGCTGCCTCCCCACCAAAAAACAACTCCGTTGAGTCAGCGGCGGCTCCGCTTTCAGCCCACTTCTACCATCATTCCTTCGCCTTCCACGGCTCTAAAAAAGGACATCTATATTAACAGCTCACGAGCGCATTATATTCTAACCTTAACCTTTTTCAACTCACACGTTTCCCCATAACTACATCCGCCCCAAACGAAAACCTGTTTATCGCAAATCGAAATAGTCCGAGCCTTCAAATTTCGGTCCAATTGTCCTATAATCCCTCCAAATTAATCCATCGTCTTTTTTTCACAATGTCTGACGAGTGGGACTCGGTTACCAAGATTGGTAGCAAGGCTCGCGGCGGCGCATCGCAACGGGAGACCGTCGTGCGAGGCAACTCCGCGTTGAACGCTGCCAAGCGTGCCGGTGGTGCCCTCATGACCGAGAAGAAGTACTCTACAGGCAATGCCGTAAGTTTCCCCCTTGTTTCTTAACCTTCCCTTTCCCTTTCCCTTTCCCTATGACCTCATCCACTAGTCCCCGTATCCGCGCTAACACGGTATCAACAGGTAGGCAAAGGTCCCGAAGGCCAACGCTTGACCAAGGTCGACCGCAGCGACGATATTATCAAGCCCAACACAGTAGGCAAGGAGGTCGGCGATGTCATCAGCCAGACGCGGCAGAAGATGGAGCCCAAGATGACCCAGAAGGATCTTGCCACAAAGTGCAACACAACGCCCTCCGTCATCGCCGACTTCGAGCGTGGCACCGCTATCCCCGATCAGAAGATTCTCTCCTCCATGGAGCGCGTCCTCAACGTCAAGCTCCGGGGCTCCGGCATCGGCGAGCCCAAGTTCAAACCCAAGGAGAAGAAATGAGCGGGTCGATAGACCGATAAACTGTAGATATAGCCCCGAAAACATACCATGTCTGGGCTGATGATAATGATGGGGATTGAATTGACGATCGCAAGGGGGGGCACGTATCCAAACAGATGGCTGTGTCCGGAGTGGCGGCTGTATGATGAGTTAGTTACCTTAGACGAGGCGAGAAGGGTATTTCCGGAGATGACGAGATGCATCTCCCCCTTTAGCCATACCAATTGCATAGCATTGCGTGGCTCGGCTCCTAGTGCAAGAGTCGATCGGTCGGCTCTCGTGCATTTGAATTTAGTAAGACATAAGAATAGACATCTGGAGTCGCTATCACGCATTTTACTCAAACGACTAATTATGTTGCTTTATGTTTTTAAACGTTTGATTGAACATTTGACTGATGTATTTACTAGACTCGCATTGGAGTCTCGTGCTATTAATGTTCCAGGCGACGTAGCGCCTCCATTCGTCAATCCAGACGAGGTATCTTCAGAAAAGCATAGACCAAATCCTGGCTCCCACTCCGATCATGCAACGCGATGCTATGCAATGCAAGTGATATAAACCACGGCTAAACGACACTTTGTTTGCCCACGAGTCCGTTCAGGACATGTTGTGTACCTCTCATCCTCCATTCCATTTCACCATGCAAACCTTTCCTTTGATAATCATGATTCCTTGTCTTACTCGAGGCGTTTCACTCCCTCTCTAGTAACCCTCGGATTCGCCCCTCCACGTCAGCCTTACTAGGCTGCCTGTCCGTCTCGAGGACTACATTTTCTCGTCCTCCAATTGATACAACACGCACCCATTCCGGCGCAACTTCGGTTGCTAACAAGCGCACACACACTGCGCCCTCCTCTTTCGAAACACCCATCCTCAGCGAGTCCTTCATTTTCTCCAACGTCGCCGCCATAGTAAAAGATACACGTCCTCCCTGGCCAGCTGCGCGGCTCAGCATACCAAGCATACCTGCTACTTCGGGCGCACGCTGGAGCGCAGCACGACGTTGTAGCTGCGCGGGTGTGAGATTACCAGTCGGGAGCGAGGATTTCTGGAGAGACTTCAGACGAATGCGATCCAACACACTCAACTTCGGCGCATCTGCATTCGACATTTGCACATCTTTAGACTGCTGGGGGGGGTTGGCTTTTGCTTCCTTCTCCTGCTTCTTAATCGCGATACCCTGCTTCAACTCTTCAAGTTGCTTTTGGCCTCTGGATAGTACAGGCGCGGCCTTGGCGACGGATTCGCATAGGGTGATAGGAGCTTTAGGGAGCGCGGTAGAGAGGAAAGCGGAAGTATCGGGAGCATTGGTTGCTGAGAAACGGGACCACAGGGTGGATATGTTGTCGTAGAAAATATCATTTAATTTCTTCTCATCTAAGGGACGGCCGGAACTGTGTCGTAATGAATCGATTTCAATGCAAATTTTGCCGCGGCCGTAGTTCGAGAGTGAGAATAAAGATCTGGTATCTTTTTCCTGTGATTCAAAATCGAGGACGCCGAGGCAGATCCGTATATCAGCCTCTGTGACTTTCCTTCTGCCCCATGCACGTGAGACATTTGGGCATAAAACGCGCAAGTCTGCAGGGACATTGGATCCGTTGTGCGCATAATGCAACGTCAAGGTCTTTAGTAATGAAGAGTGTAGGTTAATAAGAGCTAAAACCTCGTCTGGAAGACCAGTACTTGGCTTGGCGAAGTCACCCTCGTCACTATCGGGTTCGGTAATAGGCGTATTGACTGAAAAGGGAGTGGAGCTGCGAGATGGGGATGATTCTAGACGGAGTCTCTTGAGTAGTACGCCGGTGTTGATAGCCGAGTCGTCTGAAGAGACGCTAGGACTCCTTGCGCGCTTTTTGGGTGTCTTAGGGGGTCGACCACGACTCCGTTTCGTGGATTGTGATACAGTCTTTTGAATCTTGGTAGCGGGAGCCGATGAATTTTTTGGAGTCTCATCCGCCGAGGAATCACCATTCTCGACGCTAGTAATAACCTTTCTCTTCCGGGAGGCGGGTGTGAGTGCTTCGATTTTCACATCTTTTCTCGGGGTAAGAGGAATAAGTTCTTTCTTAGTATCGGTAGTAGTTATCGATTTCGAGACACGAGCAAAGTTACTAATGCTTGATACACTGTCCTTAGAGGCAGCGACGTTGGGCCTGGTGGATGCCTTTCGGCGTTGTTGTTTAACGGCAGGACCAGCCATAATAAAATTGTCTATTTTCTTTTCGAGAAGTTGCAGTTATAAACAACCAGACGGTGAAGAAACTACTATGGCTTCGAAAAGTAGTAATAGCTCGATGCAAGGCCTAAAAACGTTGAGTGTTGAAGAACGATTTGCACTTGACAAATAATTTGAAAGAGAAATACATTGTGCAACTGTCAATTGCAGGCAAGAAGGGATGTTATGAGACAGGAGGCCGTACACGCCAAATCGCGACCCACATGAAATCAAAGACGCGAAAATCCCAAATCCACTTAGTAAAAACGCGTCGCTGACCGCGTTAATTAGTGGGGCCAAGCCAGCCCAATCAGGACTGACACCATAATGCGCCAAGGATTCTTCAGAGAAAACACAACACCCAATCCTCAAAATTTCATAGCCGAGGGAAAATTGAAATTTATTACAATAAAACCCTGCCATAACAAATCTACTTTATAATGAATCCTTGGGTTAGCGAATTAATTTTGAGATTTTTGGGTTTTTATATGTAAAATAACGAATTTTTTTGTATAATGAAATTTGTTAATCTTAATAATTAATCACCATTTAATTTATTGTATATAATAAGGGGTATTTTAAAATTTTTAGGTGGTTGGGTTAAATTTTAAAGAATTCCAAATGGTTAAATTGAATAAGCTAATTTGATTGGGTTAGTATGAGGCTTATCCAGGACAAAATCCGATATATTATACTAAAACTTTCTAATAAATTACTATATAAAATTAATAAGAAATTAATAAATAATTAATAAGAACTAATAAGAACTAATAAAAACTAATAAAATAATTAATAAACTAATAAAAGATAAAAAATTATATTTGTAGGTAAGTACATATATAAGATAAAAATAAAATAATAATAAAATAAATAATAATAGGAATAAGATTAATATATTGAAATTATTTAAAAAAAAAAGTTATTTAAAAAAAATAAATGGAAAACCTATTCTTATATAATAATAAATATATATATATTTTTTAGGAATAATATTTTATATTAAGATATATAAATTATATAATTATTATTTACTTTAATTTTTTTTTATAATTACATTATAAATTTAATATTTAATTCTTATTTTACTTATTCCTTTAATTGCAAATTAATTTAATTATTTTTTACTAATATTTATATAACTTTATTTAAAGATGCCTTTATTATAACATTTATAAGATTATATATACCATAAATTTATTAAATATTATTAATTTCTTAATTTTTATATAATTTTTATAATATTATTAAATTAATTATCAATTTCTTTTCATTAATATTACCTATCTAAATAAAACATTAATATAAAAAAAATTTAATATATAAAACCAATAAAACATTAAATAATAAAAAATATTCTAAAATAATATTAATTATATAATAAATAATATATCCAATATTGAAACTCTAAACCATTCCATAAATTTTGCTAGCAAATACATTCCAAATAATATATTTATATTTAATAAATAATTAATAAATAATATTATTAATAATCCAAATTTTATTATCTTAATTAATCAATTTTTTATTACCTAATATAATAATATAATTAATTTATAAATTTAAATCCTTATTATTTATAAATAAATTATTAATAAAAATATATAAATATAAATTTTAAGAATTTAGGTTAATATAATTAAATTTTTATACTTAATTATTCATTTATTATTTAATTTAAGTATTAAAGATTTTTATTTTTTTAAAATTTAATTCCAAATGTTAAGTTATTATTAAATAATTAAAAGTTATTTTAAATTAATAAATAAAAAAAATATATATTCTTTATATTTATTATTTAATAAATTTTTTAATTATATTTAATAATTTTATATTCAATTATTTAAGTTTTTCAGTTTATCCCTTGTTGGGCTAAACGTACGTATAAGAGAAATGACAGCAAAAGCAAGTAACAAGTAAAACAATATAATAAGATTTATATATTCATAAGTCCTAAAGAAGAAAGCTATCTACTCTGAACTTGATAGATTTAGAACCCTTATATACACAATATGCTAATTATGTAATACCTCCTTTGCTTACTACAGGGGTCTATGATGCCTGGTAGCATACAACCATCATCCCTTTTATATAATAATTACACCATAATCTTTTTTTATAAATAATAAAATATAAATTATTAAAATTTTTGGTTTTGGCGTTTAGTATTTTCTAAAAGTATATTTTAATCCTAATTTTAATAAATATTTTATTTTTTATTACTAAGAATTTTATAATATTAATATTTAAAATATTATTTATTTAAAGGCTTATAATTTTAAATAAAATTATATTTATTATTAATAAATATAAATTAAATATTAATAATTTTATATTAAATTCTTATTAATAATAATATAAATAAATTTTAAATTAATATATCCTTAATTTAATTAAATTATATAATAATTTAATAATATATAATAATATTTTTTTAAAATATTTATTTTTTAATTTGATTAATAATTATATAAATATTATCCATTATATAGGTATTTTAAATTAAATGTATGTTATAGTGATGTTTTTTATTATAATTTTTATATTTTGATGGTGGAAAATTGGAATTAAAATTAAAATAAAATGTTGATTTGCTTTTTAAATAGTAAGGATATATATTATAATAAATTTTTTATTAGGGTTATTATAGTTTTAAATAATAAATTTTAATTTTTTATAAAGTATTAATATATATATTTTTTTTTTATAAATTATTTATAATTTAAAAATTATTGTTTTTTAATGAATTAATATATTATATATTTTGGATTATAAGATTTTTTTATTAAATAATATATTGAATTCTTTTATATTTAATATTTTATATGATTTTTTTATAATAATGATTTTTCTTATTATATATAATTAAATAATTAAGGTTAAATTATTTCATTTTTTGTTATTAAGGTATAAAATATTAATATATAAAAGATTGTTAATATATATAAGGTTTTTTTTTGGGATTATCTTATAATTATATTTAGAATTTTTTGATAGGTATTAAATTGTTTTTAAGTTGGGTGTAAGGTTTGATATAGGAGTTTTAGAATGTAGATATTCTTTTAGATATATTGGATATTATAGTGACATTTTTATTGGTAATTGTGATAATTTTATAAGAATTTTTTCATTTATTTTTTTTTAATAAATAAAAACTTTATTATTAATAAGTAAAGATATAAATAATATCTTTATAATATCAGGATTATTATAAATATTAAATACATTTTGAATAAAGTATTATAATTTAATTTTTTTAATTTTAATTATAATTTTTTATATTATTTGGGTATAATAAGTTTAAGTAGGTGTAAATAATAAATTTATATTAATTTGGGAATAGGTTTTAAAGATAAGTAATGTAAGAATTAATTTATTAAGATTAGTTATATTATTAATTATTTTTATAATTATTTATAATTATAATATTTTTAAATTAAAATTTTAAAATTTATTTATAATTATTTTATAAGTTTAGTGGATTAGGTTGTAATATCTTTTTATTTTATTGATAAATTAATATATTTTAATTAATATTTAATAATATATAATTTCAATAATGTATATTTTGTTTTGAAATTTTAAATTATTAAAATTTATTTTTACATTATGGAAAATAATATTTAAAAGGTTAAGATAAATATTAATTTAATATTTTTTTAATATTTTTTATATTTTTTTAGTTATAATGATTTTTATAAATTATATTATTTAAAAATTAATAATAATATTAATTATATATAAGATTGATTATTTTTTTAAATATATAATATTAATAATTATTTTATAATTAAAATTTATATTAAAATCTTTAAGGATAAACCTAAACCTTTATCAAACCTTATTTTTAATTTAATTGTAATAGTAAAATTTATTAATTTTTTTAAAATTATTTATATTAATATCATAATTAATTTTATCCAAGAAATTATAGAATTTCTTAATTATAAAATAACTAAAATAAATGTACAAATATTGTAATTTTATTTTTATAAAATTGGTGGTTGTATGACTTATGTATTTTAATATGAGATATTACCCCTAAGAAGTACATATATATTTATTATTATATAAAGATAGATTTCCCACCTATCCTTTTTAAATATCTTTCTTTTTTAAATAATTTCAATATATCAATTTTATTTTAATGATTATTTATTTTATTATTATTTTATTTTTATTTTATGTATATATCTACTAATATTAATTAATATTATTAAACAATTAATAATATAAATTAATAAGGTTAAAAAAATCATTATTATAATAATTTGAAGATTTTTATTGTAATAATATAAATAATATTAACATTATATTTTTAATTATTTTTATAATAAATAATTATTATTTAATATTATTTGAATTTTAAGATACATATTTTCCTAAATTACTGTCTTTATTATTATATTTATTTTCAATTTTTATTTTGGTGGTTGTATGATTTATGTGTTTTGATATGAAATATTATCCCTAAGAAGTACATATATATTTATTATTATATAAGGATAGGTTTCCCACCTATTTCTTTCTTAGATAGTTTTTTTTTTAAATAACTTTAATATATTAGTTTTACCTTTATTATTATTTATTTTATTGTTATTTTATTTTTATTTTATGTATGTATTTATTAATATTAATTAATATTGTTAAATAGTTAGTAATATAAATTAGTGAAATTAGAAGAATCATTATTACAATAATTTGGAAGCTTTTATTGTAGTAATACAAATATGTTGGTAGGTATGTACGTAAGATATAAGTAAGATAATAATAAAGTAAATAATAATAGGGGTAAGATTGGTGTATTGTAGTTGTTTAAAGAAGAAAGTTATTTAGGAGAGATAGGTGGGAAATCTATTTATATATAATAATAGATATATGAGTATTTCTTAGGGGTTATATATTAGATTAAAGATATAAGTTATTTAATCATTATTTATTTTATTTTTTTTTTATAATTATATTGCGAATTTAATATTTGATTTTTGTTTTATTTATTTTTTTAATTATAAGTTAATTTAATTATTTTTTATTAATGTTTGTATGGCCTTGTTTAGGGATGTTTTTGTTATGGTATTTGTAGGATTATATATGTTGTAGATCTACTAAATATTATCAATCTCCTAATTTTTATATAATTATTATAAGGTTATTAAATTAATTATTAATCTTTTTTTGTTAATATTACCTATTTGAATAAGGTACTAATATAAAGAAAATAAGTTAATATATAGGATTAATAAAGTTTTAGGTAGTAAAAGGTGTTCTAAGATGGTATTGATTATATGGTGGATAATATATTTAATATTAAAGTTTTAAATCATTTTGTAAATTTTATTAATAAGTATATTTTGGGTGATATATTTATATTTGATAAATAATTAATAAATAATATTATTAATAATTTAAATTTTATTATTTTGATTAATTAATTCTTTATTATTTAATATAATGATATAATTGATTTATAAATTTAAATTTTTATTATTTATAAATAAATTATTAATAAAAATATATAAGTGTAAATTTTAAAGATTTAGGTTAATATAATTAAGTTTTTATAATTAATTATTTATTTATTATTTAATTTGGGTATTGAAGGTTTTTATTTCTTTAGGACCCAATTTTAAGTGTTGGATTATTATTGAATAATTAAAGATTATTTTAAGTTGGTAAATGGAGGAAATATATATTTTTTGTACCTATTATTTAATAAATTTTTTGGTTACATCTAATAATTTTGTATTTAATTGTTTAAGTTTTTTAATTTGTCCCTTTTGTACAATAATTATATTATAATCTTTTTTATGGATAATAAAATATAAGCCATTGAAATTTTTAGTTTTAACATTTAATATCTTCTAGGGGTATACCTTGATTCTAATTTTGATAAATATTTTATCTTTTATTGTTAAGAATTTTATAGTGTTGATATTTAAGGTATTATTTATTTGAAAATTTATAATTCTAAATGGGATTATATTTGTTATTAATAGGTATGGATTAAATGTTAATGATTTTATATTAAATTTCTATTAATAATAATGTAAATAAGTTTTAAATTAATATATTTTTAATTTAACCAAATTATATAGTGGTTTAATGATATGTAATAGTATTCCTTTAGGATATTTACTTTTTAATTCTGTTAGTAGTTATACAAATATTATCTGTTATATGGATATTTTAGATTAGGTGTATGTCATTATGATATCCCTTATTATAATTTTTATACCCTAATATTAGAAAATTGGAGTTAGGATTAAAATGAAGTGTTAGCTTATCCTTTGAATAATAGGAACATATATTATAATAAATTTTTTATTAAGATTACTATAATTTTGAATAATAAACCTTAATTTTTTATAAGGTATTAATATATTTTTTCCTTTTATTTCACAAATTATTTGTAATTTGAAGATTGTTATTCTTTGGTAAATTAATATGTTATATATTTTAAATTGTAAAATTCCTTTATTAAATAACATATTAAATTTTTTTATATTTAATACCTTATATAATTTTTTTATAGTAATAATCTTTTTTATTATATATAATTAAAATATTAAGATTAAATTATTTTATTTTTTATTGTTAAAATATAAAATATTAATGTATGAAAGATTGTTAGTATATATAAGATTTTCTTTTAAAATTATTTTATAATTATTCAGATTAAACATGGATTTGGATAATTATATTTGGAATTCTTTGGTAGGTACCAGATTATTCTTAAGTTAAATATAAGATTTGATGTAAGAATTTTAGAATGTAGATGTTCTTCTAGATACACTAAATATTATAATAACATCTTTATTAATAATTATAATAATTTTATAAGGGTTTTTTTATCCACCTTTTTCTTAATAAATAAGAATTTTACTATTAATAGGTAATAATATAAATAATATTTTTATAGTGTTAGGGCCATTATAAATATTAAATACATTTTAAATAAAATATTATAATTTAATCTTTTTAATTTTAATTATAATCTTTTACATTGTTAGGGCATGATAAGTTTGGGTAAATATAAATGGTAAATTTATATTAATTTAGGGGTAGGTTTTAAAGATAAATAATGTAAGAATTAATTTATTAAAATTAACTATATTATTAATTATTTTTATAATCATTTATAATTATAATATCTTTAAATTAGAATTTTGGAGTTTATTTGTAATTATTTTATAAGTTTAGTAGATTAGATTGTAATATCCTTTTATTTTATTAATGAATTAATGTATTTTAATTGATATTTAATAATATATAATTTTAGTAATATATGTTTTATTTTAGAATTTTGGATTATTAAAATTTATTTTTATATTATAAAAAATAATATTTAAAAAGCTAAAATAAATATTAATCCAATATTTTTTTAACATTTTCCATATTTTTTTGGTTATAATATCTTTTATAAATCATATTATCTGAAAATTAATGGTAATATTAATTATATACAAGATTAATTATCCTTTTAAATATATGATATTAATAACCACCTTATAATTGAAATCTATATTAAGGTCTTTAAAAGTAAACCTGAACCTCTATGAACTCTTACCCTTAATTTAATAATAATAATAAAATTTATTAATTTTTTTAAAACTATTTATATTAATATTATATCTAGCCTTATTCAGGAAATTATAAAATTTTTTAATTATAAAATAATTAAAATAGATATGCAAATATTATAATTCTATTTTTATAAAGTAGGTAATATTATTCAAATAAAATTATAAATATCCTTATTTTCGTTCTATATTAATTGTTACACCATTTTTATATATTAATTAATTAATAATATTATTAAAATATATTCTTAAATAGTCCATATTTTTGATTGAAAGGAAGAACAATGTATTTAATTTTATAATATAGAAATCTATATTATTAAATAGGATATTAATTGTAATTATATTTAACAATTTAATAGAAGATTTATTTCTAAATTTAATATTAATTTTTCCAATATAGATACAATCCATCTTAAACTTCTAATTAAAATATTCATTAATAAGGATAAGGTATTATTCCTTACCTACTATCAAAATATAGGTAGTTTTAATATCCAATATAATTCTTTAAAATATAATTTTTATATATTAGTTTAAAATGAAGATAATATTAATTTTTTCAGTTATTAAAGGGATAGAGGTTGTAACATAATAGTAGAATACCTAATTAAATAGGTATATTACCACTATAAACTATGTATTTTTATTATTTTCCAACTTTAGAATTATATTATAAATATTATTATTCTTTTATTTTAAATTTTAATTTTTAAATCCTTTATAATCTATTAAAAAGGTCATATAGTTCTTTTTGGATACACCACGTTTAACCTTCCAATTTTCTCTAACTTTTTTGCGGTTGGTTTTTGAATATTTAATAGATTAACAACCTTTTTTTTTATATATCCAACATTTACATTTCTAAACCTTCTTAAATTATTTAGAAATATATTTTCCACCTTTATCATTTTTATAATATTTTTTATTAATATAATTGTTACAGATTTTTTTATTATTATTTTTATTAATATTTTTAATTATAAATTGTTATGAGACTTTTATAGCTTTATAATTTTGGAGGGATGTTCAAAATTTGTTGGTCAAAGTTATAATTATCCTTAATAACTTAAAAAATGTGTTTTGGAATTGTAATATATTTTAATATATTTTATAAATAGTTATAATAAGTTGTAATTTTCCTTTATAATTAAAATTAAATATTTTCTAATATAATCATAATTTATTAAATAAAATTTATAATATTTTTATATTTATTTTTCCTTGATTTTGCTTTTCTACTTTAATATTAAAAAAAGTGATATTTATTTAATTTTGGTAATATTAATTTTTATTTTTTATAATATTAAAATAATATTATAAGGTAAAATATATATTAATAAAATATTAATATTGGGAAATATTATATAAAAAATAAAAAAATGCTCTACCTATTAATATTAATAAAAATATAATATAGAATTATAATGGGTATATACCTATTATAAAATATATTTTTAAGAAGAATTTAAATTTATTTTTAAAAATATTATATAATTTTTTAATATAATTATTATTAATATTTTAAATTTTTTTAAAATATCTTACAATAATGGATGGGCATATTTTATTGGAAATATGTTTTAGGGGAATTATGAAGTAAATTAATATTTATTAATTATTAATAAATATAAAGATTTGGTTTTAAAGGATTTTTTTTTATGTAAATAATGGTACCATTGGGAAAGAGGAATTGTAACTTTTTATTAATTGATTCCTTTTACCTACTCCAATATTTAGAAATAATATTATAATTATATATAAATTATTTAATAATAGTTTAAGAAATCCAAAACTATTTTTTAAGGTTAGAGGAGAGGGTTGGACTAATATAGGGCTTATACCATATCTAAGATTATAACTTGGATTATATCCCTATTATATGGGATAAATAAAGTAAACTAAAAGAGATGGAGGTGGTGGTAGTTGGGTAAATATTGGGGATTTTTATTAAAGAAGGAATTCAAAAAGGATATTAAGTATTAATTAATTTTTTTGTTAGAATTGTTCTAATTAATTGGGTAATTTTTAAATTTCTTAAAGATTATAATAGAATTTTATAAGATAAGGATAGGGTGATAATTAATATAATAAAATTGTAGTTAGGAGGGGAAGGGATTATAAAATAAGTTTTATTTAAGTTATTAATAAGGTATTAAAAATAAAAAAGGGGTTAGGTGGTAATGGTTATAGGGTAAAAAATATATATTATATAAAATAAAAAAGATCATAAAAGGATAATATTTTATTATTTTATTTATATAATTTAATAAATAAATATTTGTAAATTATAAATCATTGGTTATTATTGTTATATAAATATTGTTATTTAAACAATTATTCCTATACTAAGATATACTAATCCTCTTTCAATATTAATTATTAATACTCTCTATATTAACACATTAAACCATCTAAACTTTATAACCTTTAATTTATTTAAATTTTATTGTAATAATCTATTTATAAATATAAGGTTATTAAATATTTTTGTATAATTAATATTTAATTTTCTTATATAAATATCTCTTTACATTAATATTATTTATAAAATAATTTTAATTAACTTTAATATATTAATAAAATTATTTATAATAAATTTTTTAAAATATTTTTTATATTTGATTAGTATTTTATTAAGTATATGTATATATAAGGAATTTAAATCTGTAACTTCAAAATCTCTTATTGTCTATAATGTTCAAATTACCTTTTATTTAGGGATTACATTTACAAAAATAATACTTATCCATTTTATAACCCTATAATTAAACTAATCAATAAATATCATACCTTAAAAAAATAAATATTTCATTAATTCACAAAATATATCCATACTTTCTACCTAAATAATATCTATATTATTAAATAAAATATGGTTTTATATTTATATTAAACTTTCTAATTAAAACATTATAAAAATAAATATTAAAAATAAATATAATAATAAAAATAATAATTTAAGAAAATATATATCCTAAAAATCAAATAATATTAAATAATAATTATCCATTATAAAAATAATTAAAAACATAATATTAATATTATTTATATTACTACAATAAAGGCTTCCAAATTATCATAATAATAACTCTTTTAACCTTACTAATTTATGTTACTAATTATCTAGTAATATTGATTAATATTGGTAGGTACGTATATAAAATATAAACAAAATAACAATAAAGTAAATAATAATAAAAATAAAATTAATATATTGTAATTATCTAAAAAAAAAAGCTATCTAAAAGAGATAAATAGGAAACCTATCTATATATAATAATAGATACACAAGTACTTCTCAGGGGTCGTATGCCAGACTGAGGACATAAGTCATTCAACCACCAAAATAATATTAGTACCATACTTTTAATTATTTTTATAATGGATAGTTATTATTTAATATTATTTAACCTTTAGGATATATACCTTCTTAAATTATTATTTTTATTATTATATTTATTTTTAATATTTATTTCCATGATATTTCAATTAAAGAATTTAATTTAAACATAAAGTTATATCCTATTTGATGATATAAATGTTGTTTAAGTAGAAAATATGGATATGTTCTATAAATTAATAAAATATTTACCCTTTTAAAACCTGATATTTATTGATTAATTTGATTATAAGGTTATAAGATAAATAGGTATTGTTTTTGCAATAGTAATCCCTAAATAGAAGGTAATTTAGGCATTATAAATAATAGGAGATTTTGAAGTTATGGATTTAAACACCTTATATACATATATACCTGGTAAAATATTAATTAAATATAAATACTATTTTAAGGAATTTATTATAAATAATTTTGTTAATATATTAAGATTAATTTAAATTGTTTTATAAATAGCATTAATATAAAGAAATATTTATATAAAAAGATTAAGTATTAATTATGTAAAAATATTTAATAATTTTATATTTATAGGTAAATTATTATAATAAAATTTAAATAATTTAATATATTAATATAGATCGGGGTAGTAATAAATAATAATAATAAATAAAATAATATAGAAAATATTAATAATTAATATTAAAAAAGGATTAATACATTCTAATATAAGATTAATTGTTTAAATAATGGTATTTATATAGTAATAATAATTAGTAATTTATAACCTATAAATATTTATTTATTAAATTATATAGGTAGAATAATTAAATATTATTTTTTATAATTTTTTTTATTTTATATAATATATATTTTTTATTTTATAATTATTATTATTTAACCCCTTTTTTATTCTTAATATTTTATTAATGGTGGTTGTATGTGTTGGATGGACAAGGTACTATTGCATGCAATAGTAAAAGTAAGGATATTCAGATTAATTCAATAAAAAGTGATTTGTAGAAGATAAAAATGTATTCTAATTGTATAATTAAAATATGTAATTTATATACAGGATTAAAATAGGTCTTATACCACCATCAAGTCATATGATCAACATTTCCACACTAGTAACTTTTTCTTTTCTCGCAAAGTTATGTGATTTGTTTTGTACAAGTATTAATTAGGTCACGATTTTAAAGCATTTTAAAACATATTAAGATTGGTTCTTTTTATAATCCTCCTTTTGTTTCTTATTTAAATTAAATTGAACTAGTTTTTTTAGATTGGTTGCTTTGCAACTAGTTAGCCTTTTAGGATCAATTAATCTTATTTTATAATTATCAATTTAATATTTAATAATAAATATAATCTTTAAATAAAAAAAAACTATATATTTCAAATATATATATAATTTTAATAATTCTTTTTAATATTATAATATATAAAAAAATATTAAATCAGTGTAGAGCAATTAGGTTATAGATATTACCTTGTGAAGACCCTATTAGCCTCCTTAGAGTCAGACCCTCTAGGTTTCTACAGCTCTTTGGATATAAATAGGCCCTTAAGAGTTGTCTTTCTTATCTAATTAGTTTAAACTCATTATAATCCTTTAAGAATCTTTTTTATAAAGCCTTCGTATAAATATATATAATTTTAATCCCTCTTTTAAATAAGATTTCTTATAAAGCGATATCATTTACAAATAATCACATATATCTATTCTCTTATACGATCATTTTATTCTTTTTTTTAAAATAATCACCTTATATCCTTTTTCTCATATAACTTCTAACTTATTATGGGGTAGTTGATTTAATATATACTTTTTAATTTTTTTATTAAATATAACTTCTAATACTACTATTATAATAAATAATTATTTTTATTAATTTGTTTATTTAATTATTTTAATATTTTTTTAAAATATAATTTATAATAAACTAATTGAAATGTAAAATAGGGTATATCCTATAAAAATTATTAAAACTCCTATTTAATATATAGGCTTATAGGAGTTAATTCTTATTTAATTAAATTAAGTTTTACAGATTCATCATTTTCTTTTATAACTTTTATTATAAATTATAAATTTACTCTTTTATTAAATATATTATCTATTCTATCTCTTAAACATTAATTACCATTACTAACAATTATTTCTATTAGTTGTTCTATTTAATCATTTTAATACATTCTTTAAAATATAGTTATCTTACATATTTTATCTTATTTATACGCATATCTTACTAAAACTATTAAAATTAATATTAACCCTAAATTAGAGTTTTTATTTAATATATAGGTTATTAAGAATTAATTCTTATTTAATTAGATCAAGTTCTCTTATATCAGATTCTTAACAATTTAATAAGTTATTTTATAATTTCTTACAATAATATACGCCTTTCTTCCCTATAACTTCTTAAACACCAATTACCATTACCAACAATTACCTCTATTAATCCTTTTATTTAATTATTTTAATACCTTTTTTAAGATATAATTACTTTACATCTTTTATTAACTGAAATATAGGGCATATCCTATAGGAACTATTAGAGTTTTCATTTAATATATAAACCTTCAAAAATTAATTTTATTTAATTAATTTTTCTTATAACTTTTTATAATAATTTATAACTTTTTTTTCTTATTGAATATATTATTTATTCTATTTTTTAAACACCAGCTACCATTGCTAGCATTTAGTTCTATCAATTTTTTATTTAATTATTTTAATATCTTCTTCAGGATATAATTTCTTATAAAATAGTTGAAATGTAAGGCATATCCTACAGGAACTATTAGAGTTCCTCTTTAATTAAAGTTCTTGTTCAATATATAAACCCTTAAAAACTAATTCTTACCTAATTAGATCAAGTTCTTAAATATTAATTTATTCTACTTTTCTTATAATTTCTTATAATAACTTATAACCTTTTTTCCAATTAAATATATCATCCATTTTATTTCTTAAGCACCAATAATTACCTCTATTAATCAGCCTTTTATTTAATTATTTGAATATTTACCTTCTTTAGGATATAATTAGTTATGGGGAAGCTGAGGTGCAGGACAGGGCATATCCTACAAAAGCTATTAAAGTTCTTATTCAATATATAAGCCTTTAAGAATTGATTCTTATTTAATTAAATCAAATTTTCTATTAGAGTAAACTGGGGTAATATAATTACATAATTGAAGCTACCTTGTAAATCCTATTAGCCTCTATAAAACAAACCTTTCTAGGGTCTTTACCAGCCTTTTTGACATAAATATACCCTTAAGAGTTAATTATTACTTAATTAGGTTAAACTCTTTAAACATCATTTTTTATATTATTTTTTATTATAATTTAAGGTTTTTTTCTTTTATTAAATATATTATACATTTTATTTTTTAAATATTAATAATTACCTTTATTAATTAATATATTATTTAATTATTTTAATACTTACTTTCTTTAAAATATAATTAATTATTAAATAATTGAAATATAAGGTATATCCTATAAGAACCATTAGAGTTCCTACTTAATATATAAATTTTCAAAAATTGATTCTTATTTAATCAAATTAATCTCTTTAAAAATTACCTTTTAAATAACTTTTTATAATAATTTATGATTTTTTTTTTTATTAATTATACCTATTATTTATTTTATTTTTTAAACACTAATAATTACCTTTATTAATAAACCTTTTATTTAATTATTTAAATATTTTTTTTAAAATATAATCACTTTGCATTGAAATAGCTATTAGAGTTCTTGTTTAATTGGAACTCCTATTCAATATATAGATCCCCAAATGCTAATTTTTACCTAATTAAATCAAATTTTTAAATATCAATTTATTTAATTTTTTTAATAACTTCTTACAATAATATATAACCTTATCTCTAATTAAATATATTATTTATTTTATTTTTTAAACATTAAAAATTACCTCTACTATTTAATCTTTTATATAATTATTTAAATATTTTTTTAAAATATAATTACCTTATATCTAACTATTAAAGCTCCCGTATAATAATATTAACCCTAAATTAAAATTCCTATTAAATATCTAGGCCTTCAAGAGTTCATTCCTATCTAATCAACTTAAACTCTTTCAATATTACCTTTTATATAACTTATTACAATAATTTATAACTTTTCTCTTTTATTAAATATATCATCTATTCTATCTTTTAAACACCAATTACCATTATTAGCACTTACTTCTATTAACCTTTTATTTAATTATTTTAATATTTTATTTTTTTAGGATATAATTACTTTATATTTAACTATTAAAACTTTTATTAAATTAAAATTCCAATTCAATTAAAGCTCTTATTTAATTAAAACTCCTATTTAATATTTTGATTAAACAATTTACAAGGGAATTTTATTAATATAAATTATTATTTAATTAAAAAACTATATATCATAAGGAAGTTATAGACATGTGCATGGGATATATTAAAATTTAAAACCATTTTAATTTATTATATTAATTCAAAAATCACTTAAAAATATTAATAATTAATATTATTTAAAAACTAATTTAATTTATAATTTTTTAAGCCAATTTATATCTAATTATAATTAAAGATATTTATACAACAGGATTTAATATTCAAAATTGTAGGGTTTTTTTGTTAATTTCTCTAAGAACTAATTGGTCAATTAGATTTGTGGCGTAATTAATGAAATAAGAAAGATATAGATTAATAATTTCTTATATTTATATCCCAAATATAAAAATGATTAAAAAAAAATTTAATTATTTTTATAAATCTTGCTTAAAAATGTAATGATTAACCATTTTAAAATATATAATCTTATTTGATAATTTTTTCTTTTTAAGAATTATATTGGTTCATTTGCTTGTTTGAATTGATTGATAGATATGGTTGGTATTGTTTATATTGTATGATTGATATTAAAAATATTTTGAGGGTTTTCTTGTAAAAAATTGGGAAATTGTTGAGGTTTGTTGAGGTGCTTGTGGAATTGCTTGTTATTTCCTTAGGTGTTGAGCTGTTGTTTTCTTTAGGTGTTGAATTGTTATTATCTCTTCAGGTAATGATAATAGGTAAAATTTTTAGTGGGGTGGAAAAATTTTCAGGTAGAGCCTAAGGGTTTGTTGGTGGGGTAAAATTGCAACGTGATTTTGGTATTTATTACTTTTTTTTAGCGTTTCTTATGATGTTGTAGTAAATATGAATATGTGATGGATGTGTGATATGATTAGTGGATAATGTTATAAATATAAGTGGTGATATAAATATAAGTTTATGTTATAAATATAGATATATGATGGACGTGTGAGATGATTAGCATAGATTTCCCTAAAATCATTTTATTAATAAAGGAAACCTTGATATTATTTGCTTATATATGATGGATATAAATCTCAGCTTATAAATTTAGTGTTAAAGTTGTTTCTACCTTTTAGAAATCTTAAATTAGTATAAAATATTTTAAAACTATGTATTGAAATATGAAATTCTAATTTAAGACCATATATTAGAGTATGAAATCCTAAGGTTGTTCGCTTCTTCTTAATAAGATTTAAATCTAACATAAAATACGAATATTCTTAGAATTATATATAAGAACATAAAATCTTAAATTTAAAATCATATATTAAAATATGAAATCTTAAGGTTATTATATTTACTATTAAATCTATCTCCTCCTTTTTAAGTATCTTAACTAATCTGTAATTAATTTGTTATTAATTACTAATCAATATTAAATAAATAAGGTACCATTATTGAACCGGTGCAATGTGAGTACGTGGATATGTAATAGGAGTACGCAACAGGAGTACGTAATAGGAACTATTCTGGAGGACCCCCTAATAAACCTTTATAAGATTTATATATATTTATTTAGATATATATAGGTTTCAATAATTATTTTCTTACCTAATTAATATAAATCATAAATAATTTTTTAAAGATTATTTCTATATAATTTTATATAAATAATATATATTTTTTTAAGCTTATACCTTATTATATATATTATTATTATAAAATAATCATATATAATAATTTATTTATTTGATTATTTTAATATTTTTGTTAAAATATAATCACCTTATATCCTTGAGCTTATACAGCCTCTAATTATTATGGGTTAATTGAAGTGTAAGGTATATCTTGCAGGAGCTATTAGAATTCTTGTTTAGTAGTAATTATATAGAATTTTTGAATATTATAGCTCTTTAATTTTAGGATAATTATCTATTAAAATTATTATTATAAGGATTAATATTAATTAAGATTAAAATATATGAAAATTTGAAAAATATGGTTAATATTACTTATAATATTTTAATTAAAACTGATACTATCTGATCAGAATAATTATAACCTCAAATCAAAAAAAATAAATATTAAGAATAAAGAATAAGGAATATTGATTTAACCCCAAAAATTTTAAGCCAACTTTGATGTACCTAAAATCCTTATATAATTAGTATCAAAAACTTAAAACATGGAAAATACCTTAAAATTGCACAATCAAACAATATACAACCTAACAATACAATATAAAGTAATTTGGAATACCAAAATATCAAAAATAAATTAAACGTAAATTTTACCAATTAGGCTATTTAAGGATAAAGAATTTATATACAGATATTTGGAACATTATAGAAAATCAGTCAAACATTTACAGAAATAATTACGAAGCATTATAAGGGATTATAGACATTACAAAGATATATAGTTATTATGAAAGATACAATTATGGAGTTTAAGTCGTATTCAGATTATATATTAATAAGGACAGGGCTGATTAGACGATTAAATATAAGTATTAAGAGATATACACAAATATTCAAAGATTATCGCAGGTCCAATAATAAAGCAATGTTTATAGAAAGATATAAAAACGAATTTACAAGAAATACAACTTTGGAATTATTATTACAATATCTGATCAGATTATTTATGTGGAAAGGATGGAGTATACTCAAAATTATTATTATTTTAATATTAATTTATATATTATAATTCATTAAAATCAAAATTGAAATTGCTATTAGCCAATTGGATAAAAAGTTAAACGTAGTTAGAGATCATGGCACTGTAAGAGCTACCCATATAGGATGGATTGAACAAGAAAATATACCACCTCCTTATATACCAGCATACTGATATATAGTACCCCTTATACAATTAGTACAAGAATAACCAGTTGATCAAATACACGATATATCATCTGATCAGCTCGAATACAACACGCTATTACCTTATAAAACACCTATAGTACCTATAGCACACAGTCATACAGCACCTTATAAAGACGATATACAACAGGACACCACATATACCAATTACCAAAAGCCTGATCAGGAAGATACCATTCAGAAAGATACAATATAAGAATATTCTGAAAATCCTGAATCTAATCATTTACCACCATAAATTACAATTGTACTAAAGCTATTAAATACAAAAACATTATATACATAATTGATCAATATTAGTTCAACCAATATACAGCATAAGCAAGTGCCTACTATCAAAACCAGGCATTTAAAGAAAAAGAAGAAAAAAAAAAGGAAAAAACATTAAAACGTTCTTAATCTGAATAAGCCCCGAAGGAAACGAAAAAAAAAAATTATAATCTTACCATTTATAATTCAATTATAAAATTACTAAGCAACAATCATCAAATAAATCAAATAGTATCAATACACTTTTCTTCATATAGCACTTTCTCAACAACAACATAAATTTCTCTTATTCAAAGTTTATATTATACCTAATCAACTCAGTGCGCTTCATATAATATACACATCATACCAATATTGTAACAATTACCAACTACTATTAACACCGTCAAGTTAAGATCAAGTTAACATATAACCACTATTACAATAAAATAATCAGCTACAAACACTTGAAGATAATTGATCAACCGAGCCAAAATACAATACTACAACCAATTAAAGAATTGAAAAACTAAGAATACATTCGTTCTAAAATTTTCCTTTACACATATCTTAGATTTATATTGATTATTTTAACTTACATAAATTTGGATTTAATTGATCAATTTAATTATAATTTGGTTATAATTTCCTTATAATCTTTCCAATTTGTTTTATTGAGATTAACTTGTTGAAAATTTAATTTTATCAATTCTGAAGAACTCTAAACCGGTGCAGTGTGAATACGTAAATACGTAATAAGAGTACGCAACAGGAGTACATAATAGGAGCTATTCCGGAAGACCCCTTAATAAACCCTTATAAGATTTATATACACTTATTTGGATATATATAGGCTTCAATAATTATTTTTTTACCTAATCAATACAAATCATAAATAATCCTTTAGAAATCATTTCTATATAATTTTATATAAATAATATATATTCTTTTAGGCTTATACCTTATTATATGCATTATTATTACAAAATAATCATATATAACAATTCATCTATCTAATCATTTCAATACTTTTATTAAGATATAGTTACCTTACATCCTCAAGCTCATACAACCTCTGGTTATTATGGGTTAATTAAAGTGTAGGGCATATCCTGCAGGAACTATTAGAGCTCCTGTTCATTATATATAATAATAAAAATAAAGGTATTCAAATTAATTTAATAAAAAGTGGTTTATAGAAGATAAGAATATATTCTAATTATATAATTAGAATAACGTACCCCACAAGTCAGCCGGTCAAACTAGTCAACCGGTCAGCCGAAATATAACCGGAAACTCAAGAAATTCGAAAATACTAACTTTACGAATTTTTGATCTTATTTTTTCAAATTTTGATATATTTTATATTATATATATCTAAATTTATAAAAAAAATTGAAAAAAATCCCCAGTGCATATAAAGGAAGATAATTAAGATATTGAATATTTCGGGTCCACTTTTCGGGTATTTAATTGAATAAATTCGTACAAAATTTTCAAAAAATACTACAATTATCAGCATTCCAAGAGGATTCTAAATCTTCAAACCGAATTTTGATACGATTTTTTTCGAATAAAACGCACGTTTACGCACAGACGTATTTTGTATGTATTTTTGCTGACCGGTTGACTAGTTTGACCGGCTGACTTGTGGGGCACGTTATATGATTTATATACAGGATTAAGGTGGGTCTTATACCACCACCAAGTCACATGACCAACATTCCCATAGTATGACTTATGTGTCTTGACATGAGATACTACCCCTAAGAAGTACATATGTATATAAGGATAGGTTTCCCACCTATCTCTCTTAGATAGCTTTCTTCTTTAAACAACTTCAATATATCAATCTCACCTTTATTATTATTTATTTTTCCCCTAACAAACTTCTCAAGGGCCTAAAAACCCTGGAAAAGCCGCAACAAAGCCTCAGCAATTGATTCCCAGAACTGCGCCAGAAAGGCATAACCACACTCTTCATGTAATTCTCCATCTTCAATAAATAAATCATTTTCATAACATATAACTACATTAGGATTATAATTTTAATATAATATAATATTAAAATATTATAATAATTTCCAATAAAAAGACCAAAATATTTAAAGAAAATTAATAATAAAATAATATTAAAGAAATAATAAAGCACTTATAAATATATAAATTTTTTTTTATTTAATATAATATATATATATAAAAATAAAATAAATTTTTTAAAATAATACCAAATTATAAATACAATAGATATAATAATATTATATTATAATATTATAAAATATAAATAAAATATATAAAAAAGATTAAAATTAATTAAAAAAAGTTATAAATTAATAACACTATTTTAAACCATTTTAAAAAACAAATATAATATTATAATATTAAAAAAAGAATTATAAAAATAAAAGTATATAATAGTTTTTTATAAAAATGTAAAATTATTTATATATATTTATACCTTACACAATCTATATATACCCCAACCTTCCCTTAAAACAACTTTTTTATAATATAATAACATTTTTATTATTTATTAAAAAAAATAATAAAACCATCTTAAATCTTATTATTACTCCATATTTAAATTATTGCTATACTATTTTATATAATTAATATTATATTATATAAAATATTTTTCTATATTAAAATCTAATTATTTTTATTAAAAAATAAATTTTAATAAGAATATAAAATAAAATCAAAATTATAATAACATAATTTATTTAAATAAATGGTAAATAGGTTTTTTCCAGAACATAATTCCTACCCAGAACAAATACCAAGAGATGGACTGGATACCTATAATATATTCTAGGTAAATCAGGGTAATAATAAATAAATAAATAAATATTATTTATTTTATTATTATTTTGCTTTTATTTTACATATGTACCTACCAACAATTAATAATTTAAATAAGATTTATTTTATAATTTCTTCTCCTTTTAATTATAATTTTATTATATTAATTATTATCCTATCTTTATTTTATAGGATTCTATTACAATCCTTAAGGGATTTAAAGATTTTCTAATTAATTAAAATAATTTTAATAAAGGAATTTAATAGTATTTAATATTTTCTTTAAATTCTTTCTTTAATAAGGACCTCTAATATTTACTTAAATACTACTTCTTCCACCCTTTTTAATTTATCTTATTTATCCTATATAATAAGGATATAACTTAAGATATAATCTAAGATATAGTATAAATCCTATATTAGTCCAACCCTTTCCTCCTTCAATCTTGGGAAATGATTTTAAATTTTTTAAATTGCCACTGGGTGGTTTATATATAATTACAACACTACCCCTAAATACCAGAACAAGCAGAAAGAACCAATTAATAAAAGGTTATAATTCTTCTTTTTCAATAACACTATTGTTTATATAAAGAAAAATCTTTTAAAATTAAATTTTTATATTTATTAATAATTAATAAATTTTAATTTATTTTATAATTCCTTTAAAATATATTTTTAATAAAATATATTTATTTATTATTATAAAATATTTTAAAAAAACTTAAAATATTAATAATAATTATATTAAAAAAATTATATAATATTTTTAAAAATAAATTTAGGTTTTTTTTAAAAATATATTTTATAATAAATATATATTTATTATAATTTTATATTATATTTTTATTAATATTAATAAAAAGAAAATTTTTTTATTT